>JADRCD010217343.1:2208-12769 GCA_019843815.1 Montemys delectorum
CCGCCTGCCTCTGCCTCCCAAGTTCTAGAATTGAAGGCGTGCGCCACCACTGCCCGGAGGTCCCTTTCTCTTGACTAAAGGAAGAACTGGCTCCCACGTGCTGTCCTCTGACAACACAGGTCTTCCACATGCACGCATGGCATACCTCCAAGTGTATGCACAACAAATGTAAAAAGGAAATAAATTCAAAGTCTACTAAATGACAGTCAATGCCACTCTTTACCAGAAAACATGCAGAATGAAAGTCCACGAAGGTCACTATTTTATGAGATACAAGAAAGTGGCCATTTTTGTGCTCATCTATTTCAGATGGAAACTGACGTTTTTGTGGGCCTCACTGGAGATTGGCAAGTTGTGACTTTGCAGAGACACCTCTTGGATGTTACACCACCATCTTGTATAACTATACCTGATCACCTCTGAGGATGTATCTCAGAAATTGCAATAATTTTTATAGCTGATGTTCTGGAGCATTTTAACGAGTGAGTTTTCTTTCTCTCTCTTCCTTTCTTTCTTCATTTCTTTCTGTCTTTCTTTCTTTCTTCCTTCCTAATTTACTTACTTACTTTCTTAGTGGCACATAAAATAATGTGTGCCATATCAAGGAATTGAAGATTTCATGGTGTCCATTTGGAGAAGTTTCTCTTTATGACAGGATTCAGGAAAGACTGTGAATCAAAGCATGAAGAATGCACATGATGCTCCCACTCAGGCAAAATTATGGAATTTATGTTCACTATTCTACTTACATATTTACATTCAACCTATGAATTCACATAGTCCAGGCTGGCCTCGAACTCACAGCCCTCCTGCCTCAGCCTTCCAAGTAGCTAGGACTGCAGGCATGTACCATCACAGCTGGCCTTGACATACAAATTCATGAATGGATGCATATACTATGTCTATGCATATGTGTGTGCACATATACCCTCACACACATGACATTTTGCTAGCTTGCACACGTGTATAATTACTGTAAGATCCTAGTATTCTTAAATGCAGTTAAAAAGGAGCTGGTGGCTGGAGGACAGAATGCCACATTCTGCTTCATATTCTATACATATCGTGCCTAGTGAATCTATCATCTTTTTTAAATGACCACAATTATAGCCAGGTATGGTGGCATATAACTTTAATCCCAACCCTCAGGAGGCAGAGGCATGCGGAGCTATGAGTTTAAGACCTCATCTGCATAGTAAGTTCCAGGACAGAGCTATGCAGTGAGACTGTGTCTTAAAAGCAAAACAAAACAAAACGAAATGTGACCACAATTACAAATTCCACTGTCCATGCTTCAGCCCCTGCTTTGCATGACCTCTGCAACGATGTCCCCTATAGATGGAACATGTATGTAAGTACTACCCACTGGGCCTAGGGGATTACAAGGTGAGGGCAGCCTCTGCTGCAAATCATTCTTTATCCCCAGTCATTAAAATATCCCTTCCTTGTCCTGTGCAGTATACGTAAAATCATAAAAGCCTTTTTTTTTAAAGTATGTTTTAAGCTGTCTGGACTTAAACTAATCCAATTCTAATGAATTTTGTAAAAATCCATTCTATTTTTCTTATTACAAAGGGAACATGTTCTCGGGGGCAGGGAAGATTCATTCTAGAAATTTCTATAATTGGTGAGGAGATCTTTTCAGTAAAGGAGAGAGAGAGCCATCAGACCAGTCAGGCCTGTGTTCAGCTGTGTTTGGTGTTTTGGAGAACAGTGATTTTTGTGTATTGACAAGGTCGTCTTGACCCAGCTAATGTCAAACATTGCCTTCAAAATGTCTGTCAGAATGTCCTGTAAGTCAAAAGCACATACTAAACGTTCCTGCTGTTTGTTCAGATGCAGTGTCATGACTTGAGCCACATGGGAGGCTCGGGTCAATCCTATGCTCCCAAGACCATCCATACATCCACATTATCAAGTTCAAAGTGTGCAAGTTAAGGTCTTAAGTTAGGCACCTAACACCTTGATAAAATGGTCACACCATTCTGCTGTAAATTTAACTCAAAGCATGTAGAGGGGAGGCTGAGGAGATAGCTCTGGCAGTAAAATACTCACTATACAAGCATGAAAGTTGTGTGTAGCCACCAGAACCTACATAAAGCACTGAGTGCAGACACACCCTTGGAGGAGGTAGAAACCAGCAGATCCCTGAAAGTCAGCCAGCCTAGCCCACATAGCAGGCTGTAGGCCAGGAAGAGACTCTGTCTCAAAATGATAGTAACAAGGAGGAGGAGGAGGAGGAGGAGGAGGAGGAGGAGGAGGAGGAGGAAGGTGGCACCAGAAGAACAACAGCTGAAGTTGTCTCCACCCACTCACACTCATCCCTGTGCATGTACACAGACGCACAGACACACAAACACAGACACACACAAAGGCACACACAGACACACACAAACACATACACAGACACACACAGAGATACACAGAGACACACACACACACACATACACACACAGGCATATGCCCACAGATACACACATACACAAACACACAGACATAGACACACACATACCCAGACACACATATACATATAGACACAGATACACACACACACACGTACACAGACAAACACACACAGATACACACACAGGTACACACACACACACACACATACAGGCATATGCCCACAGAGACACAGATACACACATACACAAACATACACACAGACACACACACAGACACAGACACACGCACATACACAAACACACACAGACACACAGACACAGATACACACACATACATAGGCACGTACACACAGAGATACACAGACAAACATGCACACAAACACCCATGCACACACACATACACACACACTATAATCTACATACACAAAATGTACACCATAGCTCCAAGAATATAACTGGGACAGAGTTGAGGTCTGGTAATCATGATGACTATAGTGGGGGTGGGACTTAGGCTGTAGATTCAGGGTACACAGGGATACTCAAGCCCCAGGTAAGGTGATGATGATGTTGTTGTCAGGGCAGGGTAACCTTCAGGAAATCTCCACTCAGCCTTGGCTGCACGCACACCCCTCAGGGAGAATAACTTGTGAGAAAAACAAATAAGATCCCGTGTTTCTCTGAGTATTTAAGACTTGACACACTGTCTGCACAGAGTGTTGGGGAAGCCTCACTCTGGCCATCAGGATGAAGGCTCGCTCGGACGGACACTGCTTCACCTGAGCCCTCAGCCTGCAGCCTCTGTCACAAGCCCTTTCTTCCATCCAGCTGTGTCAGCCCGCATGTCCCTCTCAGCGTCATCTCCTCAGGCACACCCCACAGTTCCTGCTTCACAGGGAACCTAGACAGAAATGGTTTCATGCAGACAAAACTCACAGGCTGTTAAATGCACCCACTGGAAGTGTGCAAATCGAAGGCTTCACCAGGTTCAAAAACATGTGCAGCTAACAATAGTCCCAGCATTTCTACACTTCCACTGAACAGGAAAAAAAAATGTTATGGATTGAACGTGTCCCTCTAAAATTTGTTGGCTGTATCTCTACAGTCCAGTGTGATGATGTTAGGGAGTGGGACCTTTAAGGGGTGACAGGGAGTGAATGGGGTTAAGAGGTCAGACCTTTAAAAGTAGACATTACGGTTCCCTTTTGCCTCTTTCTTCCAGGAACATTGTCTTCCACTTCTACCTCCTACTCGCTCCTTCCCTTCCTCCTCCTATCCTTCTTCTTTTTCTTCTGTTCCTCTCCCTTTTCCTCCTACCACTCTTCCTCACCCTCCTTCTGCTTCTCTCCTTTATTCTTCTCCTCCTCCTCTTCCCCTCCTCATCTTCCTCCCTCTCCACCTCTGCCTCTTCTCCCTCCTCCTCTCCTTCTACTTCCCTCCTCCTCATCTTTCTTCTGCTCCTCTTCCCCTTTCTCCTCCTTCCCTTCTTCCTCCTCTCCTACTTCTCCCCCTCCTTCTCCTCCTCTCCCTCCTCCTTCTCCTCTTCTCCCTCCTCCTTCTCCTCCTCTCCCTCCTCCTTCTCCTCCTCTCCCTCCTCCTTCTCCTCCTCTCCCTCCTCCTTCACCTTCTGCCTTCTCCTCCTCCCCCTCTCCCTCCCCCTCATCTCCTCCTCCTTTCCTTCCTCCTTCTCCTTTTCCTCCTCCTCCCCTCCTCCTTGTCTTCCTCCCTCTACACCTCTGCCTCCTCTCCCTCCTCCTCTCCTTCCACCTTCCCCCTCCTTGCCTTTCTTCTACTCTTCTTCCTCTTTTTCCTCCCCCTTCTCCCATGCCTCTGTCTTTCTCTTCCTGACAAGATGAGAAGATGTGCCTCTGTAAGTGAAGAGGAACACCTTGACCTTGGGCTCTACGGGCCTAGAACTGTAAGGGATAAATGCCTGCTGCAGCCACCCCTCAGTCTAGCATTTCAGCCTCATTAACCAGGAACGCACTGCCTAGCACAGCTTTCCACACCACACCCTTTCCTTCCCATTCTAACATGAGGTCATTCATCAGCTTGTCTCAAGGCCAATTTTCAGAAGTCCCTGAGAGCCACACTGCCCAGTGTCTTGCTACCCCTGCTCCAGCCAAGTCCCTTGTGTCCACATTGGTGACAGGAATGTTGGCCCTCCTGTGTTTGAACACTCTTTGTTCTTTCTCTGATTCTTGTTCACATCAGTAATTCACTCCCATTTTTTTTCCTAAGAACATTTCCCAGTACCAACCGTGGTGTGGAAAGTGGTCCCTTCTCTCTGATTCCAGATAAGGAAAGCTGTAAATAATTTAAAGTTCCCGCTGTGCAAAATTGCCCAAACAGAAAGTGCATTTTTTATGCTTGGCACTGAGGATGGTAAGATAAGAAATTGTGCCAATTTTCCTACAGGTAAAATTTTAGCTGCTTTCTAACATAAGCACTTTGACTCAGAAATAAGAAACATAATGAGATTCCTTGCAAGGCTTGTCAGCATTAATGTGGGGCCATAGAAATAATAGCCCACTTTTACCTTTCTCTCTCACACACACTCAGAAAAAAAAAAAAAAAAGACACAAAATTACTGTGCCTGGGACCATTAAACCACACCCCAGGGCACAAAGGCTGCACTTGCTAATGGCATCTACATTGCTACTGCAGTCACTTCTAATTTGCATGAAAAGATATTGTTCTTCAGTACGAAATCCTGATGGATAGACTATTGGACTCTCTACACACTACTATATTTTAAAGCTTCCCTGTGACCTGTTTTTCTCCCTCTTAATTACCAAGTCACTGTAGAATAAGGCTGCCTCTAGCTTCATCTGGCCTAGTGTGCAAGGTGACCTCCATGAAATGTCCTGTGGTTTGTGGCAGGACCGCAGGGTTTTCCTGCTTCCTGACCAATCTGCTCAGATGATTCCAAAGCTTCTTTACAGAAGAGGAAGTGGGGGAAGGGGCAGGCAGGAGGAAAAGAAGGGGAAAGAGTTGAGCTAACCCCTCCTCCTGTCAAATGGCCTCTGAGGGAGGACTCAGCTCACCTGGCAATGGCTCTCTGGGATCATCACGGACTCTAACCTATAAAAACCCGCCTGGATCCAGGATCTGGGTCTTCTTCGCAGAGCAGCTGGCATACAGGCCTCACTGTGGCATGCAGGTCTGAGACTTCACAGACCACGCTGTGAAGCATGATGTCTGAGGCACCCAGGCCACACCGTGGCATGTGGCTTGCCAATCTGAGGCCCAGCTCTAGCTTCATCTGCTTCAGGGTTAGCAGGGCTTCCTCCTGATACGCTGTCTTTCTCTTCTGTGCTCATTCTTTTTTTCCTTTAATTTTTTATTAGATATTTTCTTTATTTACATGTCATATGATTTCTCCTTTCCCAGTTTCCCCTCCCCCCAAAAAAAACAAAAAAAAACCAAAAAAACAAAAAACAACAAGAACAAACCCTTGTTGCCTCCCCCTTCCCCCTGCTTGCCACCCCACCCTCTCCCACTTATTGGCCCTGGCATTGCCCTACACTGGGGCACAGAACCTTTACAGGGCCAAGGGCCTCTCCTCCCATTGATGATTGTTCTGGCAGCATGTGCATAGTAGAGGATTGCAAAGTCTGTGCTCATTCTTTTTTTTTTTTTTTTTAGATATTTTCTTTATTTACATGTAAATTTATCCTTTCCCAGGTTCCCCTCCAAAAAACAAACAAACAAACAAATAAGCAAAAACAACAAGAACAAACCCCTTTTGCCTCCCCCCTCCCCATGCCTGCCACTCCACCCTCTCCCACTTATTGGTCCTGGCATTCCCCTACACTGGGGCACAAAACCTTCACAAGGCCGAGGTCCTTTACTCCTATAGATGATCGAATTTGCGATCCTCTACTATACACATGCTGCCAGAACATTCAGTCCGACCATGTATAGTCCTTGATTGGTGGTTGGGTCCCTGGCAGCTCTGAGGGTACTAGTTGGTAATTGTTGTTCGTCCTAAGGGGCTGCAAACCCTTCAGCTCCATAGAACCTTTCTCTAACTCCTTCACTGGGGACCATGTACTCAGTTCAATGGATGGCTGTGAGCCTCATTCTTAACTCTCCAACGAATCACATTTCTGTGGGTAAAGGGAGTTTGGCTTGCCCACAGTGACATTTCCTGGGTCACCTGTCAGCCCCTATCAGCCCTCAACTTAAATGGGCTTGGGGAGCTCAGAAAATACCTCTAAGGTAATTTCTATGTAGTAAATAATGTTATTTGCATATAGTGAAGTCATTTACATACAGTACTCTTATTTACATATAAGTAACCAGACCTGGGTTCCCTCCATCCTAAAGGAACCTCTCTAGAATAACCTTTGACCCAGGTGTCTCAGTGACTGCGCATGAGAGAAGACTAGTGTCTTCAGTTCCATGTTGACTTGAGCACCTGTGGATCCCAGTTGAACTGAAACCCCCAACCCCTACCCTTACTCCAAACAAGCTACATTCACTGTCATGGGAACATTAATTTTTTTTTCCAGACTGGACATGTCACTGTCCAAATGAAAGTCCACTGAAGTTGATGTGTGTTTTAAAATCTATCCCAGAGAGAGAGAAAGATGTAGCTTCCCCTTCTGTAGCTCTTCTGACAGTCACTAACTAGAAGTTCTGGGAGGAGAGGGCTTGAGACGTCTTACTTTAGAAGGCGCTGGAGGATTTTCAGGTTGGTCAAATAATGTTTGACAAAATGAGTGGTACCCATCTTCCCTGAGCTTTGCGCATCCACATTGAGGATACCGTCTATGACTTGAGAAAAAATCCAGATAAGTCTCTTGTCACATAACAGAACCACAGGATAGAATGCCTGATAGCTGATCTATAAAAACTGACTGGCATCATACCTATACTTCCCCAGAGACCAGGTTTTAGCTCTGCAGATGGACAGTGACAGCCTGTTTGTGTCAGGATTTGGAGCCAATGACCATCCCTTTGGGACATTCAGCAGGAACATCAGGATTATGCTCAGCTTCTGGTGTCTTACCCATCCCTCCCCAGTGAATACAGAAGTGTCTGAGGCAGAGTGTGAGTCACACACTTAATATTTTTTGCTTTCAAGCTTTATTGAATTATAAATTCCTGCTTGCTGGTATCTGTTGTGCAGTCTCCTAGGTCCTCGGTGTATAGGAGTAACTTACTGACTGCATCATTGTTACACCTCAGAGCACATTCACCCTTAAATAGCACACAATGAAGGAATTGTGGGGTGGATTTCCTTACATTTCCCTACTGTTACTAACAATGCCTAAATGATGGTGAATGTCCCAGTGCCCTTGCCTGACTCTTAGGGTAGGACTTGTATGAGATGTCTCTATTAAAAAAAAGATACCACAACCTGGGAGTGTTGGCACCTACCTATCATGTCAGCATTTGTAGCAGGAGGATTGAGGTGAGTTCAAAGTGATCATGGGCTATGTAACAAGATCTCGCTTCCAAAAACAATATAAACAAAAAAAGAAATTAAAAAAAGAAATTCAACACAGACAGGTATCTGTCTTCCTTCATATACTTGGGACAGGGCAGCCACAATAAGGTCACAGGGTTTTCCATCGCTCAGATGCAAGTGACAAGCCCCTTGCAAGACCAGGACTAGGGGGGCACTGAGAAACATGCACCTCTCCAGTCAGCCTCAGGGTCAAACTCCCACCCTGATATAGACATTTGCGGGGGGGGGGGGCAACCCCATGGGGGTGGGGTTCTTCTTTCTTGTCAAGTTCTTCTTGAGGCAGCTGAGAGGAAGAGCATAGGTGGAGGGAGGGTAAGACTTTGTCTTATGAGAAATTTAGGGTTGCTGTATAATAAAAAGTTTGCTTATCTAAGTCTAAGTTACTGTGCTATTGTAGCTGACCTGCCTTCTGTGATCCTCTGAGGCCAGAAACTGCAGTTTCTGGCACTTAGCATCTCATTCTAAAACAGCAGGAGATTTTCCCTATTGTCCAGATGCCTCTTGATTGTCTGGCTAGGGGGAAGTTTGGAGCAATAAACTCCTATTGAACCAGGAGAAGAGAATAACACTGGCAGAAGGAAAAACTTTTACATAAGTGAATATGCATAATCTCACATAAATCCATACACAGATTCATGCATGCTCATTTATCCATTTGTACACTTCCATTCATACCCAGTTGGACCCAGCTTGCATGCATTCTCACCGTTACATACTTACACACACACATGCATGCATTCTCACAATTACATACTTACACACACATCCACACTTACATATGCATATGGAGCAAAAGGCCAAGCACTGGTGCAGAAAGAACTCACCGATTCTGGATGAAAAATGGAGCTCCAATCTTTATTACATAGAGAAAGAGAAGGATTCTACTCCTTTTAATGTTAAATGAATTAAACCCATGTTTGTAAGAAAAAAACTTTGTTTCTTTTAATAAGACTAAACCTGCCTTGTCCTTACCATGAGACCTGTTCTGCCCCATGGTAAGGAGAAGCCTGCCTGCTCCTTCTGCTCTCTGCGGCATCTTCTTTTTTCCTCGTTCCCTCTGCATTTCGCAGATTGCTCTCTTAGTATTTTATGTTACCTATAGTTTCTAAGTTATTCCACTCTGCATTCTCCTTCTAATCTAAAAATTGTTCTGTCTAAAAACTTCTCCTCAGCTCAGTTCCTCTCTCAGCTCAGTTCTTCTCAGCTCCGTTCCTCTCACCTCAGTGCCCCCAGTTCTGACTCTTCTCTTTGTCCTCAGCCCTTAAACATCTTTCAGAATACATGATTACGTGTTAAAAAGTTCACCAAAAGTTCACACAGAAAATCAAATCATAAATTGAAAGAGAAGTTTACAACAGAGAATGTTTACATGCATACCATTAGGAGTAATTATCTAGCTAAACATCCATCACCGGTCTCAGCTCCTCAGGTTCACTGAAGGTTTAAAACCATAACTGAGTTATTAGTGAGGTTTTGTATAGATAAACTCAATCAATATTTTAATCTTCTGTCCTAGCACCTATAATAAATCGTTAGTTCCCTTTTTATGACCTTTGGTTAATTGTTTCACAACCTCTTGGAATGTGCTCTGAGCAGGAGAAAGTCTGGTTACCATCTAAGAGCAATGAACTGCTGACACTTGGGAGACTGGCAGAGTTCTCATTGCAATTTTGACTATCAGAAAAGGATCTAATAGCAGTCCCGCTATAAATGAGCTTAATAATCACTGATATAATTTTAGGAATTCTTATAGGATCATCATAAAGACTTAAGTCATCTATTTATCTATATACCATCACTATAAGACAGTATATTTTCATGGATCTGCAGAGATCCACTCCAAAGGGGTGTGCTATTACTAGTGATTATTATATATGTTTAATAATAACAGGAAACACATATTAATAGCAGGAATCTCTCCTAAAATGAATCCCTTACAGCCTTGATTAATAAGGGCACACCTGTTGCAGATTATATAATAATCCAAAGCAGGCCATTTCAGAATGATCACCTGCTAGTCATTAGCTTGTCCCATTATGGCTCCTAACAGACATTTCCCGAACATGGTCTTAAGTCTTTCTTCTGTTACTGTAACAAAATACCCAAGAGTAAATGATTAATAAAGAAGACAGATTTATTTTGGCTCCTGTTTGTAGAGGCAGAAATTTCACAATTTTGTAAGAGGTCTGTGCTGTTTCATAACAAGGCAGAAAAAAGAATAAGTGTGTACTTGTGGAAGGTACACAGCAAGCCCCTGCTGCTATGGCTAATCCAGCCAGAGAACGCCAGTCATCCAGTCAGCTTCCTCAACAATCTCACCTGTGTGTACATGCTATGTGTGTTACACACTCAAGTGCTTTTGTACTTGTGAACACACATGTACACACTTGTGGAAACTGAAGGCCAACATTGCTATCTTCCTCAACCTCTCTTTATGTTAGATTTAGCTTCTACTGAAATCTAGATTTCATAAATTCAGATAGATTGACCAGCCAGGAAACCCCACCCAAAGATCCTCTTATCTCCATATTATACAGTGCCAGGGTTACAGCTGTACATGCCCCATATCTAGCTTTTTTTTTTTTTTTTTTTTTTTTTATTTTTTTTTTTTTTTATATATTTTTTCTTCTTCTTGCCCTCCCCCAAAACAAAAAAACAAACCAACAAAAACAAAAAGAAC
>JADRCD010217344.1:0-19379 GCA_019843815.1 Montemys delectorum
TAAAATGTGTTTTATTTATTTGTGTGTGAGTACATGATGTGTGTGTGGTAAATGTATGTATATGTATGTGTAGGTGTTTGCATGTGTGTGGTAAATGTGTATGTATGTGCATAGTATGTATGTATATGTTTACAGGTATTGTATATGAATATATGGTGTACACATGCATGTGCTATATGTATGCGTGTTTATGGTATAGGTGCATATGAGTATGAATATAGATATGTGTATGTGAGAGTGTGGATGTGTGTGTGTGAATGTGTGTGTATGTGTGTTTGGTGTCTGTGTGTTTGTGAGTGTGTGTGGTATATGTATATGTGTGTGGTGTATGCATAATGTGTGTGTGGTGTATGTATATAAGAATATGTTTGTATGTATGTGTGTGAATGTGTGGTATTTGTATATATGTATGATATATATGTTTGAGTGTGTGCATATGTGTATATAGTCTGTGTGTGTGCGTGTGTGTGTGTGTGTGTGTGTGTGTGTGCATGTGTGTGTATGTATGAATTCAAAGGAGGACATCTGTCCTGTTCTATTATCTTCCATCTTATTCCCTTGAGGCTGGTGGCCACCAAGCCCCAGTGATCCTCCTGTTTCTGCCCTTCAGCACTGAGAGTGCAAGTGCGCACAGCCACGCACATTTTTTTACATTGGTCATGGAAATTTGAACTCAGGTTTTCATGCTTGCATAGCAAGCATTTAACTCCCCGATATTCAACACTTTACTATACTTTTTGTCAAATAACAATCTTTGCTCTCTTGATTCTTAAAATCTAGTGTAAGAAGACCTACCTACCATGCCGATAACCAACGACGTGACTGTACGTTTGTCAGAGAGGAGACAATTGTGGCAGAAAAGTGTGTTCCTGGCTGACTGCACCCTGAAACTTCACTCACAATACATATGATGTGATTTCATTCATTTTTGTCCAGGATTGCTTTCTGTTTATAAGTCTATATTTACTTGTCCTAAGTCTGGGACAAATTCATGTCTCAAAAGCAGGTGAAAACCAGTTCCTGCCATCATGCCTGAGGTAAAAAAATATTGTCCCCGGACTAATGAAAGGGATCTGAGTTCTATTCCTGGGACTCACATGTTGGAAGGAGAGAATTAATTCATCCAAGTTGTCTTCTGACCGCCACATGTACCATGGCACATAAACACACACACACACACACACACACACACACACACACTGTAGTAAAAAAGGTACTTAATTGGCGAGTATCTGTGAGACCTCTTCCCAAAAGGATCTTAGAAGCATCAAAATGTACCAGGCCAAGGAGAAACTTTCCTCTGAGCCCCCTGAGAAATACGATCAATTGTGAACCTCCTCACAGAGCCTTCTGCACAACAGGTCATTAGAAAGACTTCAGACAGGGAGGTGGGACTGACTGCAAATGGCTGTTCTTAATCAGCAGGAAGCTGAACACCACCCTGGATTTCCCCTGCACTGTCTTTTAACCTTGCACCTTGTGGGTTGCCACAGTAAGCCATTTGCCTTCATAAGGGCATTTCGACTATCATGAGCCATTTCCTCACAGCCTAAGTGACATGGTACAGGTGGGCTCTGCAGAGCACGGCACGGGGCCAAATGACTGTGGTGAAAACAAGGCTCTCACAACGGCCCTTCAGGTGCCTCCCTCTTCCACAGGAGCTGTTTCTGCAAAGCCTGGATGGTTTGCGGTCCCTGTTACTTTTTCTCAGTACACTTCAGCAAAGGAGAAAGAGCACAATGACCTCTGAGTACTCCGCCTGGAGGTGCTTGCCCATCACTGTAGGAAATGGGATTTTTTTTTTCTCCTAGCAGTAATACCTGCGAACTTTTAAAGTCTCCTGTGTGCACACAGCCTTATTCTGCTGTCACAGATACAATTTGGTGGGCAAATCTTGGTGTAGGCCCACTTTAACGAAATGCTTGGTGAGTCGAGACTTGAAGAACTGTGGTCAGCATTGTTCCTCAAGGGCCAGTTCAGGATGGACCAAATCACTCTGACATTTGTGTTAAAGAAACTGTGTGACTCAAAGAAGGTAAATACAATAAGTATCAGATGGGCAGGGATATAAAATGTTCATCTTTCATTAATTGCATGCATTTTGTATAAGAAGATTATTTTTTCCTGGCTTGGGTGGGCATTGTGGAATTATTGAACATAATTCTGAGAGCAGTTGGTCTGTGGCAATTTAATGGTGTTTTGCAAAACCCTCATTCTGCAAGCTGTTCATACCAGCGTTCTTATCCTGGTGTTTTCTGTAACTACAAATCACTTTGGAGGCCCCTGGACCCAGGCTGGCATTTCACTCGCAGCTGCTAAGTGTTCTTTGGTCCCAAGTAATGACTGCTTTGTCGGGTCTCTGTGGGGAGGCTGCCTTTCAAAGGAGCAGGCTTCCAATAATGAACAGCATCACTGGAAACGGTCCTGGCATGGGACACTGGAGTCTGAACAATAGCCCTGGAGTTTGGATGGACGTGGCTTGACTACAATCTTCTAATAGAATTGCAAGAGAGAGGTGACATTTTGGTATTGTTATAGTCTTAATCATTTGCTTTTTACACATACATGCAATTAAGTAAGTTAAGGGGAAATGGTAAAAGTTTGGATTTTCATTTACAATCATATTCTTAAGAATTCTCCTTAGAAAGTTATTTCAGCCAGTTAATAATGTTTCAAAAAATTTTATGACATATTTGTAGATATTCTACAAGGAAAAATCACACTCAAATATATTTAACAAATGTTGAATTAATTGAAATTAAATTCATTTTTTAAACAAAGATTTCAAAATAGTTTATCTTGGACTTATGGAAGAATTCAGAAGGCAGCACAAATATTCTTTGTATTTGGACCCAAGCAGGGGAACCTACTCCCCCCCTTTTTATCATAACTTCAACCTTGTCATCTGTAAAATGGGTATTAATATGGAATGTACATGTATAATATGCATAGAAGCTCATTTTTAGATTAATTTTCTTTTTAATCGTTTGTATTTCTGTGTATGGGTATAATGAACATGAACGCAGGGCCCTCAGAGGCCAGAAAATGCTGTTGGCGCTGCTGGAGCCATAGTTGTAGACAATTGTGAACCACTAGACATGGATGCTGGGAATAGAACTCAGGTTTTCTGCAAGGTCAATATGCGCATCCTTAACAATGGTCCCATCTCTCTGCCCATGAAGCTGTGTTTATAAAGTAATAAACAAATACAAGTGAATGTTACACATGAACACTTCGTTGTGAACTTAGAAGAACTTTGCATGGAGTTTTCTATGGATTTGTCCAGATCAGAGTTCAGGTACCTTTGCCAGGTCCTGGTGTCTCATCAGGGGGAGAGTTAATTGTCAAGTTTATGACGTGATGTCTTGGAGGGCCATGAATGATGGACTACACTCTTGTTAACCTTTTACTGCTGAAGTAAGAGATCATGGATTTAATTGCTTGGTGCCTGTGTCATGCCTTGTGCTCATGCAGAAGGACAGCAGGTTACACAGTGTGTCCAACGTTCCGCCTCTAAATAGGAGTGGGATCCACACATATGTCTTTCAGAATGGCTTAGGACAAAACACCTGTTACCGTGGTACTGTGCTCTATGTGACTTCAGGGATTGACCTTCCCAGGATGACAAGGGAGTAAAGAAAGATCAGACACAGAAGAAATGCCAGACACGTGGACAGAAAAGCTAGGATTAGGTGATATGCGCTCACGCTGCTGGGAAGTCACCATCTACAGCCTGGAACCTCAGCACCTTGATTTTGTGCACGAGAACCAAGGAGGTGGGTTTATAGCATCCAGCTGAACAAGGATTCAGGTTTAGTTGTACCCAGCCAGAAGTTCCTGTGTCCAAGCAGTCATGCAATAGTCATCTGGGAGATGAAGCTGTGCTTGATGGTTTCTGCACGCACTGTCAACTCAGATCAAAGGAAGGCTCTGTGGTCCCTCTTAGCCTCGCTGGGGAAGGATGCCGCTCCCATGGGTCTGATACGTTGGGCTCTGTGACATGCAGCGCCAGTCAACAACACACATTAACTCAGGGCGTCCTCTGTTCCCCACACCACAGGAAGGAAGAAAAGAATGTGTTCTGGAAATTTCATATCATTTGCCATGAATATTTCACAAAGTTTCTGCCGGGTAGGAATGAATGCCTTCTCAGGACTTCCGCTAAATGCTCTTCTGCCCTTGAGCTTGTCTGTGGGCGGGAGTACAATCTCTGTGTCGGTTGCTTAAGCTCAACTTATGAATAATATATTGAAACAAATCTCGAATCATTTTTCCCTGTTTCTCAGAGCTTACATCTTATCCATGTTAACACAGAGGCTTAACAGGAAGCGGGGCATGACTCTAACTGCGGGAAATACAGCTAAGTGTGGTCTCTGCTCGCTGGCTTTTTTCCTCAACTGTATATTCTTTTCAGCATTCTCTTTCTGCTTGCTTCTGTATTTTTATTCCTATCATTCTGACTAAAAACAACTGAGGGGACGGAAGGAATTATTTGGCGTCTACTTCCGGTTCTTAGTTCATCATTGAGGGAAGTTGTGCAGGAACTCAAACAGAAACCATGGAGGTCAAATTTACTCCAAAATCTGTTTATGAATCAATAACGGGGAATGTTAAAACTTCCAAGGGGCTGGAGAGATGGCTCAGTGGTTAAAAGCATTTGGGTCCTCGCAGAGGACCTAATCTAGAATGGGTGGCTTACAACTTCCTTTCACTTCACCTGACTCCAGGGGATTTAATGCCCTCTTCTGGCCTCTACAGGCATTGCTGTTACAGACAGACAGAGAGACTGATGGACAGATAGACATACATAAAATAAAACATTCAAAATGTTAAATAGTATGACTTTTAATATTTTTTCACTTTTAAGGTTCGTACACATGAATGGCACATGTCAGCTGTGTATTCTTGTGCAGGTGAGCATGACGACCTCTGTTGCTCCTCAGAAATTTTCTCCTTTGTTTTTCGAGACAATGTCTCTCACTGGCTATAGAGCAACTAGGCTCAGCTGAGTGACCTAGCTTCCATTTTTCCAGTGCTGGGATTATAACACCACACCTAGAATTTTCACACAGGTTTGTGGGTTGCAACTCAAGTCTTAAGGTGTGCGTGGCAAGCACTCTGCAGACTGAGCTATCACTGTCCATCATATTTGTGTTTCCCTCCAAAGGAGAGACCTGGTGTTACTCAAAATGGGAAAGCATTGTGCTGACTCATAAATATGATTTCAGAGTAACTTAGAAGGTATCAGAGAACATATTATATTGCATGACACTGCATAGATAAGACATGGATGTTTAAAGGAGAGGGCTGGCTTATCCATAGCTTCTCTTTTGACAGTGGTACAGTATAGACTGTGTTAGGTTCTGTCCTCGCCACCTTTCCCTGTTAACATAGCTTAGAGTTACCAGAGAGGTGAGTCTCAAGTGAGGGAGTGCCCAAATCCGATTGACCTGTGGGCCTGTCTATGTGGGATTGCTTTTATTGTTATTAATGTAGGAGGGACTAGTCCACTGTAGGCAGCATCATTCCCTAAGCAGGAAGGTAGATAAGTGTGTGCCTGAGAGCAACCCAGCAAGCAGGGTTCCTCTATGGGTTCTGTTCCAAGCTCCTACTTGAGTTCCTGCCCTGACTTCCCTCAGTGATAGACTGTGACCTGGAAGTGCAAACCAAATAGACTTTTTCCTCCTTAAGTTGTTTTTAGTCACAGTGTTTTGTCACAGCAATAGACAGGAAACTAGAACAGGTTCCTTCTGTAAGATAGGAATGACAGCAGCCTGGGAGAAGAAGGAAGAGAAGGAGTGGAGGGAAGAGGAAGAGAAGAAGGACAAAGGAAGAGGAGAGAAGAGGAGAGAAATACGAGGAAGAAGGGAGGAGGAGGAAGAAGGGAGGAGGGTGGAAGGAGGAAGAAGAGAAAAGGAGGAGAAGGGAGAAGGGGAAGAGGAAGGAGGGAAGAGGAAGGTGAGAAAGAGGAAGAATGGGGAGGGAAAAGGAAGGAGGAGGGGAGGAGGAGAAAGAAGAAGAAGGAGGAGGAGGAGGAGGAGGAGGAGGAGGAGAGATGGAGGAGGAGAAGAAAGGAGGAGGAAAACTTTAAAGCCAAAGCAGTCACGAAATCATCCCTCACCTGAGTATTTTGGCCACTGTTCCCTCAGCACTATCAGTTATGAGTCTCAAATCTCCCTGCAGAGATGAGGAGGTGGCTTGAAGCAAAGGTGCCCAGCGTGTGACAAGCAGCAAGGATCAAATAGCAGGGTTCCTCTCTCACGCATGATTATTCCCTATCAAAGGACAAAGTTATCAAAGGGACTCCAACCTGCTGAAATCAGTTGCGAGTTTCCAAAAGCTGAGAGCAGTCCTGAATCACAACACTGAGCAGGAAGAGGGTACCTCAGTCACTCCTGAGCCCTGACTGTCCCTACATCGAGCTACTCCACAGACTGAAAATAATGTTTTTACAGCTTCAGGGTCTGCTCTGCAATTCCATGAAGTGGCTATGAGCAGCCATGACTGGTACCCTCGCTGGGAAATTGGCTCTGCGGAGATTTAAGAAACCTTCTACGTGGTAGAGATAAGAAGCAGGCTAAGGGTGGATTAGCCCAATCTTGGGCAGAGACAAAGAGACATGGTGGGACTGATTGTTTTGGCAGCATATGTATAGTAGAGGATTGCAAATTTGATCATCAATAGGAGGAATGGACCTCGGCCTTGTGAAGGTTTTGTGCCCCAGTGTAGGGGAATGCCAGGGCCAATAAGTGGGAGATGGTGGGGTGCCGCAGGCATGGGAAGGGGGGAGGCAACAGGGGTTTGTTCTTGTTGTTTTTGTTTGTTTGTTTGTTTGTTTTTTGGAGGGGAAACTGGGAAAGGAGAACTTTACATGTAAATAAAGAAAATATCTAATAAAAAAAGTGAAAAAATTAAAAAAAAAAAGAAGAAGAACCTTTGCTTTCCTCCTGCTGGTATCATGGGGGTGGGGATGGGGTGAGCATTGTGAGCTCCAGTGGATCCGAGGAGTCAAACAGGGCAGTTTAGACTCAAGGAAAGTGCCAGGTTCAGACAAGGCACATGGGCTGGGCATCAGGGTGCAAGATGTATGAAGGCATTGGTCTTCATACAGATGCCAGTGTGCGAATGGCACCTGAAGGGCACAGGCTTCCTAACCATTTGAACCCCCATCTTATCCCTGTTCTGGCCCTGGACGGTAGATGACATGATATGAAACTTTCAAGAAAATGAAACACCTCTTTGCCTTCTTTAATCTTCTTCTACCTCCTCCTCTTCCTCTTCCTTTTTAAAAGAAAATAAGGGTGTTATAATTCCAGGTGTTCCTTCAATTAAACGACATCAATTACATCCTCCTCCTCTTCCTCCTCTTCCTCCTCCTCCTCCCCGCTTCTCTCCTTCAGGGAATGGCAAACTCAGAAATCACGTTTTATGAGTACTTGTGTGTACCCTAAGCAAACGTCTACTCCCCATCCCTCTAAGGTCAAAGACAGTGACAAAACAAAGTTTAATTCCTCTGAAGTTCAACCCAGGAACCAGTAAGTCCCTTAGGCTGATTGACAGAGCAATGAGTGAGCAGTTACAGGTAGGAGCTTAGGTGGCCCAAAGCAGCCTCACTGGAAAGTCTGCGCCCAGCAGGGCTAAGGGCTTCCCTATGGCTGCAAAGATGATGTCCCTTCCCCTAGTCGTCCCCAGCCTCTGTACTCTAGCTTCATTATGACCCCCGGAGGCAATGTGCAATTAGGACAGAGCTTCACACAGCTGGCTATGAGGAGAGGCTGGATACTCAGGTCAAGCTCTCACCATCCCTCTATTTAGGGAACATTAATGGCCCCTGAGCCCTGCTGTGATATTTTGCAAGTAGCCACATTCATTAAGTCAGCAGTAATTTGCCTCAAAGGATAGTGGTTTACAATGGAGGAACAGTGTTGTGATGAGTGAGGCAAACTGAGCCGCAGCTCACTGGCCTTGCCCCATGGTTGGAGGGTCAGTTCAACACAGGTTTTCTCTTCCAGCCTTGGGTCCTTCACACGGTTCCTTGGGAAGACGATGTAGATTTTCGTCATCGATTTCTTCTTCTTTCCCACCTTCTGTGTCTGACCACCAAAGGCCAATGAATTGTTTCCTGATGGTGATGCTCTTTGGGGAGATGATGGAAATATGAGGGGCTGGAGCTTGCTTGGAGGAATGAGTCACTGGGTGGTCTAGGCTAGACCCTACTGGTCTAGTCTCCATCTCAGGATCTCCTTCCTTGCTTCTTGGCCACCATGGAGTGGGCAGATCTCTTCCACTGTGTTCCCTAACAGTGGTGTTCTGCCTCACCAATATCTAGAAACAATGGAGCCAGTCAGCCATGGGATAGAAGACATGAAACCATTGTGCGGAGCTGAAGAAGCCTGGGGGGAATGTGTAAATTTGGAAAAAGCTCTGAGTAAATGTGTGTTGTTGATATGGGCAAGGACCAAGGCGTTGGACCCGTGGGGACTTGGCAAAGTCTTTCCTCAAGGTCAGGTTCAGAAAGCCAAAGCCTTCCTCTGTCCTAAGTACTAGTGTTTCCTAGTTGACCACTGTGACCAAAAGCTAGCAACCACACCTTCCTCCTCCTGAGTATTTATAGCCAGACACACCTCCTACCAAGCTCGATAACTCCTCCCCCTGTTGTACACATAATAAATAGATGATGAGATTTCTATTTACTATTTGGTAGTTGGTACCACTCCATCAGAGTATACATGGCCCATCTGATCCCATCCTTTCTGTCCATGTGACTGCCTTTTCTTCACCTCCTTGATGACCAAGCATCAAGTCCCAGCCATGCCGGACACAACAAAACATAGGCCCAAAAAATCTTTCTTAAATTAACTTGCTTCTCTCACGAATCAGTCACAGTGATCTACATGGGAAATAGCTTCATTCCTTAACTCTGCCAGATGTCCTAATTCAGAGTCATCCCTGTGTTAGCTCCTGGCATATTTCGGCAGCCTCACAGTTAGGTCCACATCCACTGGACCTCCATGCCACGGCTGGAAGGTGCTTTATCAGATGTAATATATCAGTTACTTTTCTGTTGCTATGACAAAATACCTAATGTAGTATTATAAAAGTGAAGGTTTCTTTGGTCTCCAGGCTTCTCAGAGTCCCAGTCCATCCTGAAGGGGAAGGGTCAATGGGACAGCTCTTTCCATGGCAGCAGGAGCAATAGGCTCCTTCCTGATCTCTCTCCACCTTATCTCTAGAGTACACCAGTTCTAAATCTGTTTCTCTAACTTCCTAGGACCCGAAGCCTTGCTATTCTACCTCTGTTGAGTATCAACAACTCCTTCTGTTGCCATGCATCTTTGAAGTGATGTTTTTTTTTTTATTTTATTACTTTGAAGTGATTTTATTTTTTTGAATCATTTTTTTTCTTGTGTTGTATGTGTCTTGCCTATATGTACATCTATCTGTTCAGTGTATGCCTAGTGCCTGAGGAACCAAGAGAGGGTGCTGGATCCCCTGGAACTGGAGTTACAGATAGTCCCTTCCCATGTGGTGCTGGGAAGTGAACCTGGGTCCTCTGCCACCATCGATACCAGGGTGTCCCCTAACAAGACTGCAGTTCTTGTTAGGGATGAGGGATGGCAAGGGGTATGGAAATGAACCACTTGAGACAGTTTTAGGGAACAGTGTCTGCTTTATTGTACATGAACAACTACACATATGGTGGAAGCCTACAGACTGTGCTTGGTTAGCACATTACATCGGATTCGTCAGTGAGTGCTCATACCACCAGGTCCTCTATTCAGAAACGCACATAAAAGAAGCCATTGAGAATGCTGGTTCATCAGCAAGCCAGCTACCAGTGACACATGCTACTTCAGAATTCAGCATTCTGACTTCTGGGACAACTCAGGAGCATGGTGTGCCACGATTCTTCTTCAGAAGTGCAGTATGCTTGGTGGGCTGACCACCAGGTCATGCCTTTACTTTTTGCTACACTCTGCAAGAGCAGCCAGTGCTCTCAACAGCCGAGCCACCTCTCCAGCCCCTGTTTCCATAACAGGCCTGGCCATGGTATGACTTGTGGATAGATCATATACTTTTGCATGCAGAAGGCCCCGAGTGCAATCTCTAGCATTCTTCAAAATAAAAATTTAAGATGAGAGTCAACAGGAAGGGTAGCATATTTCTGTAGAATCAGCACATAGATAATCTATAGTAAAATTACACCGAGTTGTGAGATAGGGAGTGAAAAACAAGGCACAGTGTGCGCACTGATTGGCATCCCAGCTAGTGTCCTAAAAGGACAACAAGAAGCAGAATGTTTAAAGATTGAGAAACAACTTGTCCTTGTTTGCAGGTGGCATGATGATGTATGAGGGAAATATTAAAGAGCAAAGATATTTTTTCCAATCAACGAATACGCTTAGCGAGGAGATGTGGATACAAAATCGTTTGCATCTTTTCCCCCTAGAAGCAGTCATTTAGAAATTAAATGAAGCAACATTGTCACTTACAACACAGCAGAAGACTCAGACACTGAAGACTGGGGTTCATGAGAGAGCTCCATGACTTCTGCAGGGGTTGCTAAAAAGCCTCATTTGGATGAATTACAGGGGATGCGAGAAACTGGATGCATTACTTTGGGGGAATTGAAAACTTCACAGCGTAAAGCTGCCAATACAGCTGTTCTGGGAGCCCAACCAAGACCTCAGAAGATACTGAAATTGACTCTAAAATTTATATGACAGCCAAAGGGTAAGTAGTGGCCAAGAGGAGTGGATGTGGGGGATTTGTTTGATGTGGTGAGAGTCTGCACTTAGCAGTGTAGCATGTATGAGGGGCTGCATAAGTCTGCACTGTGGCACCCAAGGTCCAGGTGCCCAAGCAGTAGGTCTGGGGCACTGGTGCAGCCTTACTAAACAGTGGAGGAAATGGCCTTGTGTCATCCCATATCACACGAGGAAACATTTACAATTTGACATTCTGCACAAGAGTGAGTTTTGGATACATTTTATATTCAAAAGACAAGACTCCTAGGGAAACGTATTTGAGTAAGCGTGGACTTCATATGCAAGCCACGGAAAGCAACAGACACAGAGCCAAATGCTGATGAGTTAGGCTTTGTTAAGACTGGGGATTCTATTCATCAAAACACCCCACTAAGAATGTAGAGTACCAAGGACAAAATGGAAGAAGATATGTTCACATATGAAGTCAACGGAAGTCTATCCAGAGTATATGGACAACTATAAACAGGCACATTTTGTACATCCGAGGTCCCATCTCTCAGAAGGCTGAGGCAGGGAGATCCTGAGTTTGTGGCTAGCCTGGAATATATTGAGAAATCCTATGTCATAACTATTTTTTTCTTATAAGATCACAAACAAGGGAAATTTATACTTGTCGGGGAAAAAAATGCCAGCATACTGGAAGAGAGACTTTTAAAAGTTGAGGAATGACTGGTTAAACTCTGAAGAATCAATAAGTGCATCAAAATGCTCCCAACCTCATTTGTCACTGGGGGAATGCATTAAACACATAATGAGCTGTTTATATGCCCACCAAAAAGGGCTATTCATTTTAAAGCCCGACGAACATCTACCCTTGGTGAAAAATCTGGGTAAGTGAAACTTCCTCAGTGATGGAAATAAAACCCACTCCAAGCACCGTGGGAAGTAACTAGATATCATCCCTTTGAATGAAGTGTTATTAAAATTCTGACCCAGCCAGTTTGTGTATGAACCAAAATATACATACAGGAAAGCTATTTAGGGGTGGGGTAGTGTAGCTCAGTGGCACACATAAGGCCTTAGGTTTAGTTTCTAGCATCGAAGGAAAAAAAAGAAGAGGAGGAGAATGAAGGAGAAGGAGGGAAGAAAAGAGAAATGAGGAAGGAAGGAAAGAAACAAGAAAGGAAGGGAGGAAGGGATGGAGGGAGGGAGGAAGGAAGGAGCAAAGGGATCTAGATGAATTGGTAAAGAGCTTGCTGTGCAAACATGGCAGAGGATGGGGCTGAGTTTATTGGTTGGCTCACAGGAACCTCATCAACCTTTGGCAGGCATAGCTGCTCAAGAAGGAGGATAAAATGAATCCCCAGAGCAAGCCGGGAGCTAGATTAGATGAGACAGCAAGCTTTGGGTTCAAGGGAAGGACCCTGCTTGATTTATAAGATGGAGGGCATTTGAGGAAGACACCTGATATCAACCTTTGTCCTATAAGCATATAAACACATATATGTATATACAACTCTCTCTCTCTCTCTCTCTCTCTCTCTCTCTCTCACACACACACACACACACACACACACACACACACACACACAGAGAGAGAGAGAGAGAGAGCACATGCAAAAACTAAAGAAGAAAGAAAGAATGAAAAGAAGAATAAAGAAGAAAAGAAAAAGAGGAGAGAAAATTCACTAACCACATAATTTTAAAGTGAATTTGTAAGAAACAAGGGTCCTCACTTTATAATAAGAGCCATGGAGACTGAGAATAGCACAGTCCAGCATCACCCCAGAGAAAAAACAAAAATCTCTCTCTCCCTCTCTCCCTCTCTCCCTCTCTCTCTCTCTCTCTCTCTCTCTCTCTCTCTCTCTCTCTCTCTCTCACACACACACACACACACACACACACACACACACACACATGCAGCCTACTGTCTGCATCCCTCACTACCCACACGTTCACTGTATTCTTCTCTGGTCAAGTTCTTCGTGGAGGTAGAACACCCTCATGCACCGGGTGTCTAGTATTGCCTATCCTGTTGGTTCAGGATGCAAAGTTTTATTTAATGTATATCCTTGGCTTGAAATTTCCTTCTTCTATGATACTGTGCCCAGTCAGATGCTGGATGCCTGTAACTTTTTATACCTAGGATGAACTGAGAGGCTCCAACAAGCAGGCAGCAGCTGCCCCCTAGGGAAGGGAGGGGCCCAGTGCCTCCTGCTTGCCTGCAATGCTCTGATGAGCTCTATGTACACAGCATACTGAAAATGGACTATGATTTCTTTCTTACAGCTTCAAACCAGTCCCAGCCCAAATGTGCTGATGGGGGGGGGGGGGGGGGGGGTAGAGAGTGCATTTTGGGCTCTCAGACAGATCATAGGCAATGGGAGTAGATGTATCCTGGTGCAGACAGCAGATAAATGGCTCCACCTGCTTACTGTGAACAGAAGCTAGGCAATGACACCCCAGGTTCACAAGGTTTGGGGAGATAGGACCAGCGTGAAGTGTGAAGATGTGGGATCCTTGGGTGGAGGGGTGGGGGTTCTTGGGAGAATGGAGGGAGCAGAGGGTATGAGCAGCAAGCACTTCTTAACTCTAGTGCACTCTATGATTTGAATCACCTCCTGATCAATTACTGGTTGCTTCTGGCATGTGCCCCTTTCTGTCACGCCATGCTATAGTTAAATTTTTAAAAACCATTCCAAAATTACACATGAGTGTCAACCTCACACCTTTTCGAGTAGGAAATAATGGGAGGAACTGTGCCTTCATATCCGACACTCAGATACTGGTGGCTTGGCGTGATTTATCTCCAGTGTTGTTACTGGGAGTATCATTTTCTCAGAATGTGCGTGAGAGGAAAGAGTCTCCAATCAGCTGTCAAACATCTGGAGCCTCATTCTTCCCTGAGTCCTGGTGGCAGTGCTCTCTTGTCTGTGAAATTAGCATTGTGCTGCTCCAGGCCCCAGAACAATGGGTGGGGGAGAAACCGGAATACTTCCGATATTTTGCTGGGAGCAGAGGGTATTTGCAGTCATGCTGATTTATCTGCAAGTTTATTTTTTGCCCCTCCTGCCAAAATTCAAAGATCCACAAAGATAGGACTGCTAAAAAGCCAACAGCTTGCTATGAGTCATACTTGGGCTGAAATTATGAGCTGAATGGGTTTTTAAGGACCATTAAAATGTCAGAATACCTCATCTCTGTAAACAAGTAGGGAAGGGCGTGGTCTCTAAAGCTGAACCTCTGGCTCCGTCATGCAGGTTTTCCCTCCTGTTGAAATGAATAGTCCTGTCACTGAGGAGCAAAAGTAGATGGGGTCCTTTTCAACTCCTTTACAGTAAGATGTTAGCTTGGACCTAAGCGAGGGTGGAGAGGTCTCTATGACAGAGAAGACTGATCAGTAGTAGAATAAAATATGTATTTAATTGCTTGAGATTTCTCTTTGAGAGGAGCTCTTTTTTTTTTCATCAGCAAAATGAGCGCGTACATATCAGGTTATCTTGCCTGCATTCATATGGAGCTGCTGGAATCCGCCTCTGCTAAGGCCTCGTTACTGTGAATAGCAAGCATGATGTATGCAAATCATTTCCCATTATAAATATAGATTATTTCCTCTTTCCACAAACTATGGCGACCACAATAAAAATGATGAACTGTGTTGGGAAGAAAGACATAGCAGTTGAGAAGCGGAGGGAGGGCGTTTATGTTTGGCTTATCAAATTATGCACCTTTTTATCTTCTGAGTTAATGGTATTGTGTTCATAAGCTTTGCATATTCTAATTTATTTCCCCAGACTGCAAATAGTTTTTCTCATGCCTAGCCAGCTTTCTGAAGGCCTAGCAGATAGTCCTGGCTGCTGGCTTTTGTCCTCAGTGTTTCAATGTGTGGAGGTATGGGTCTGGAATACAGAGAACCCTGGCCAGCTTCACCCTGCAGATCTTGACCATCACTGTCCTTGGAATGGGCTGTCCCTGCTACACTTACCATCCAATCTATTGTGTTGCCCTGTGCTGGTGCGGGGTGTGCCATAGGATGCCAGCTCACACTAGAGCTAGGTTAAGCAAAGCTGAGAAACCAGAGATGGCTGTGTGCCTTAGACAAGCCCTGCCACGCCAACCTAGAGGACACACCAACACCACTGCAGGCACCCAGACAGCGGTGGGCAGCTGGCTTTCAAGTTATCGTGCAGATGTGCTACTCATAATTAGGCTTCAGCAAACTACCCTACGGCACTGGCGTAGCGGGTTCTCCGTCTGGGTTCTAAGGTTGAATACCTTAGAAACAACTCACTGGAGAACAGCTCAGCAGCACCAGGTTTTAGGAAGGTGTTGAACAAGTTTATCTGCACAAGTGAGGGACCAGAAAGAGTGATTTGGGGCTGTGGCAAAGGGAGCCTGGGAAGAGCTGGGCCCAGATCAAGTGGGCACGGGACAGCAGAGGCATGGGATGTGCAGGTCAATGCTGGCTAGATCTGATCTTGGTCAGTTTCTGCCTCTGTAGAGTAGAGTGGATATGATTGCTTAATCTCTGAACCTAACTGCCACGTGGTATAGATAAGTGTTGGTCCTTCATCTTCCCTTCTCTTTCTACATCTAAGACTCCCAGCAATGGATCTTTCCAAGGGGGTAGAAGCGGGATTTTTGTTTTTTCATCAGAAATGTGAGCTAATGAGCAGCTCACACTTTTAGAAACTGTCTTAATTTAGTACAGACAATATATAGAAGAAATAATTATAGAGATCAGGCACCGTGGTATACATCTTTAATCCCACCACCATCAGGCAGAGGCAAGTGGATAGCTCTGAGTTCAAGGCCAGTCTGGTGTACAAAGTGAATGTGCAGGCCAATCAGGGCTATGCAGTAGGACTCAGTCTCGACTAGCACATCCCCAAACAGCTACAGGACCATTGTGCTCCCTGCAGCTGTGGTTACTTGTCAAAGAACAAGCCAGTCAACATTATGGTACTGATGAAAGAGAGACAGATAAACCCTCAACCCTGGCTGAGGAGCAGTGGACAGATAATAGCTAAGAGGGAGGGAGAGACTCTGTTTTCCCTCAGGGTGGGCTCCCTGGTCCACTGACCATGCTCCATGGGTTATGTATCTGGGCAGCAAAAACTGGACTCAGCGGGGTATTAAAAAAAAGTAACGTGAGACTGGGAGGGGGTTGGGAGGTGGGAGGAGTTAGGGTAAGGGGGGGGGGTGAGTGTGACCAAAATACATGGTAGGCATGTATGAAATTCTCAAAGAATTCCTAAAGATATTTAAAAAAGAAAAATACCTGCAATTCAAAGCTTTAGGTGGAATAATTTCTATTATTGCTGTAAGTGGCTCAAATGTCGGTATTTGTGTCAAATGTGGCATCAGGGAGGGAGTATCTGAGAGACACATGACCTTCTTTCTCTCTTCTGCTATTAAAAGCCAAAGGGGAAACATACATTACCCCATTTCAAAAGAGGCTCAGAAAGTGTCTTTGCTGTAGCTTTGGATGATTTAAAATTGATCTATAGCGTGTCCCACTTTTGTATCTGCAGCCACAGATGAAATAGTCGCTTCTGGTTGTAAAGCGAGCTGCTTTGAGTACTGAGGGTTGTGTGGGGTTGCTATTCTCGGGGTTCCCCCCGCTGTTTTTCTCTTTTACCTTTGCAATCTCATTTAGACATGCCCCGACAACCTTCATTTCAACTCCAGCTGTAAGCCTGCCTTTCCTGTTCAGGTAATCAAACGTCTTCCCGTGAGCAACTAGGCTTGCCAAAGCATTTGTGAGTGTACACATACATGTTCCTTTATGTGTGTCTATTTATAATACAAAAAGAAAGAGACACCATACTTTTAAAGGCTTTATTTTTGGAGCGGTTTTAGGTTCATATAAACCTTGAGAGATGGACACAAAGGGTTCCCGCAGACCCATTACCCCATGAACACAGCTTTCTTGGTTCTCAATGCCCCTGCTGGAGGCTACATTCTTTACAACGTGGAGCCTGTGTTGACATATCAATACGATCAAAGTCCAGAGTTCACAGTAGGATTCAGCTTCGGGTGTACATTGCAGGCACTGGACAAAGATATGCGACACAGACCCGTCCTCATAGCACGGTAGAGAGCTATCTCATGACCCCACAAGCCCCTTGGCAACCACTGATCTGTACTGCCTGTATACTTTTGCCTTTTCCAGCATGCCATGCCATTGAGGTTTTCTGGGATGCGGCTTTTTCAGGTGCACATTTAACCTCCCTCTACTTCTTCTCACGGCCCTACAGCTCCTTTCTTTGTTGCTCTGATAATGATCCATTTTCTGGATACACTGCTGTTTATTTGAGACTTTGATTTGGAGTAGAAATATTCCAGAGTCAGGGAAGGAAAGATGGCACACAGATGTTTCCATGGGTCCAATCTGATGGACATCGTTTCTCAGAGTGAAAGCCAATCCCTGGGTCCCGGTTGAGATCAAGATACAGATTAGTCTTTATCTGTTTTCCTTGCTGCCATCCCCTGATATTCCACCACACACTGGGACGTTTTGCCCATTCCAAGAGGTGTATATAGACTAGAACCAAGTCCCCACTCTCAGGCAGCATCAGAGCCATGGGAGCAGCCAGTTGTCCAGTGAAGGGTTTCATAAAATGCTTTATTGGATGCTAGGTCAATGAACACACCACAGAGATCCTTAGACATTCATGTTTAATGCATTGCTGTTCTCAATAGCCAAGCTACAGATTAGCTCAGGTGTCCATCCACAGAGGAATGGGTTGCCCTACTAATTAAAGTCAAAGTCTACCATTGTCTGGATAGCCCTTCTGAGCTCGGTGCATAATGGAGGACTCGTTTTACTAACTAGCAGGGCTTCCCCTTCTCTGACCTTAACCACCACATGCCTCTACTTGTGGAATGTCAGGTAGCCTTAGTTAGATTATGGGTTCAACTGCTTTTCTCCCAAGAAGAAGCCATTCAGCTAGTGCCTGAGATTCCTGGAATGCTTCCCCATGCTAATGAGGCATCTTGGTACCTTAAGCCTTCAGCCAATGACCTCTCCCCATCCTGGATACTCCTACCTCCCAACCCCCACCCCCCAAACTATATAAACCCCAGTAAAGTTGATCTTTCTCCCTGAAGCTGGCCACAGTGTGTCATTTATTACTGTACTCACAAGATTTCCACCCACCTCCCCTCTGTCCATTGTCTCTGCTCCTTTGCTCTGGTGGACCAATATCAGCCAACAATTCCGGGGGCGGGGGGGGGGCAGGGAGTATTGGTATCAGGATCAGCTCCGAACCCGCACACCTGTTGCCAAGGCAACCACCACCATATTCCCAGAATCCACTTGGCTCACCTCCCACCTTTACCTGCTGCTATGTCACTATCCAAATAAAAGGAAGAGCCCCTCTGACCCCTCTCTGTCTTTCATCCCTTCTCCTTCACTTTCACCTTTGCCCTTCTCTCCTACAATAAACCTCACATGGAACTGTTTGGCCTGGTATGGTCTGTCGAGAGCCAAGCATCTAACGCAACAGTGGGGTGGGTTGTCACAGAATGGACATGGGGATTATACTGTATATACACAGGGGAATTTTATTCAGCTGTAAGGAAGGACAAAATGATATATTTTTCTGGAAAATGAATGAAATTCGAGATCATTATGTCAAACAAGTTTTTTTTTTTAATTAGGTGTTTTCTTTATTTACATGTTATACAATATCTCCTTTCCCATCAATGTCAAACAAGTTTTAAGCCAGATGTGAAAAGACAAATATTGTATGTATTTTCCCAGTTACAATTCCTAAATTTTTTATAGGCATTTAAAACCAGGTGTGTGTATATATGTGTGTGTTTGAAACAAAAAGCAGTGGGTACTAGGGGAAGAAATGAGACTAGGGGAGAGGAAAGGGGGCTGGGGACTGAAAAGGAGTGGAATGGAAGAGTGTAAATAGGTCAAAGTCTGCAATGCATTTTGAAGGAACTAGGTTCAAGAAGACCAACAAATATGTCATTCAAAAAAGTTTTTTAAATAATTGTTTTGGGATCTCTAGGACACCCTGACCAACAATGTAAGAAGTATCCCACACCTGCACTGAGCTTTTATTTCATTTTTAGATATATTTATTTTACTTTATGTGTATGGTTGTCTTGTTTGTATACGTATCTGCACATCCTGTGTGTGCTGTGGCCAAGGAGGCCAGAAGAGGGCATCAGATCCCCTGGAACTGGAGTCATGGGTGGTTGTGAGCCACCATGTGGGTTCTGGGAATTGACTCCAGGTCCTCTGCAAGTGCTCTTAACCGATGAGCCATCCATCTCTCCTAACACATATACACATATATTTGTATATTTACACACACACACACACACATACACACACACACACACACACACACACACACACACACACAGAGAGAGAGAGAGAGAGAGAGAGAGAGAGAGAGAGAGAGAGAGATTATAATACAGTAGGTATACATGTGGCTTTTCGAAACATCTTATTTTTTTTTATTAGATTTTTTTTTTATTTACAATATCTCCTTCCCCAGGTTCCCCTCCAAAAAAATAAAATAAAATAAGAAAAAATAAAATAAAATAAGAAAAAATAAAATAAAATAAAATAAAAACCCTAAAACAATCTCCTGTTCCCCCCTCCCCCTGCTCACCATTCCACCCCCTCCTGCTTCCTGGCCCTGG
>JADRCD010217345.1:8384-30074 GCA_019843815.1 Montemys delectorum
TCCCTCACTCCTATCGATGATCGAATTTGCAATCCTCCACCACATACCTGCTGCCAGTATACTCAATCCCACCCTGTATAGTCCTTGATTGGTGGTTGGGTCCCTGGGAGCTCTGAGGGTACTAGTTAGTAATTGTTGTTCGTCCTAAGGGGCTGCAAACCCTTCAGCTCCATAGAACCTTTCTCTAACTCCTTCATTGGGGACCGTGTACTCAGTTCAATGAATGGCTGTGAGCCTCTACATCTGTATTAGTCAGGTATTGTCAGAATCTCTTAGGAGATAGCTATATGCTTGTCCTTCCTTCAGTCTCTGCTCCATATTTACTCTCTGCCACTCCTTCTGTGGGTATTTGATTCCCCTTTTTAAGAAGGAATGAAATGTCCACCTTTTAGTCTTCCTTCTTCTAAAGTTTCTTATGGTTTGTGGGTCGTTCTTCCTGTATTCCCAATTTCTGGGCTAATAACCACTTATCAAAGAATGCATTCCATGTGTGATCTTTTGTGATTGGGTTACCTCACTCAGGATGATACTCTCCAGATCCATCCATTTCCCTAAGAATTTTATAAATTCATTGTTTTTAATAGCTGAGTAGTACTCCATTGTGTAGATATACCACACTTTCTGTATCCATTCCTCTGTTGAGGGACATCTGGGTTGTTTCCAGTTTCTGGCTATTATAAATAAGGCTGCTATGAACATGGTGGAGCATGTGTCCTGAGTTCAAATCCTAGCAACCACATGGTGGCTCACAACCACCCGTAATGAGATCTGGTGTGTCTGAAGACAGCTACAGTGTATTATTTACAATAATAAATAAATCTTAAAAAAAAAAAAAAAAGAAAGGAAAATCCTGCCATGTGCTGAAAACCTTCTGGACCACTCTGTGTCCATTCCCCCCCCCAGCCCCCCAGTGCATTCATTCTCACGGTTAAATGACACTTCCTGTGTCTGTGCCATGTTTCTCTATCCATGATTCTAACTCATTCCTGTCCTAGCTAGAAAGAGTCTGAGCACCCTAATAGTGAAAATTACAGACTCTTAACACTTGACTGGTGGAGCATCTCTTTTGATATCATAAGGCAGTATAAAAGCTTAGGGAAAGGTTTAAACTGAAACAATAGTCTTTATGATGGGGAAAAAACTGCAGACAAGTGAAATGCTTTAAATATTTTATTCTTATCACAAATAATATCTGTACGTACAGTTCAATATGATGCCTTGCTCGAGTGTGTATATCTGGGTGGTGATCAACCAGGGTGACGAGGACAGCTGGCCATCTGCATGGTTTCATCACTTCCTTGTGCTGAGGACACCCCAAATTCTCTTTTTTGACTAAATAAGTACATAATGTGTTCCTGTTAACCCTGCGGCTGTGTGTGCCACAGGACACAAGGACTTAACTCTTACAAATGGTGACCTTGGCTGGGCGGTGGTGGCGCACGCCTTTAATCCCAGCACTTGGGAGGCAGAGGCAGGTGGATTTCTGAGTTCGAGGCTAGCCTGGTCTACAGAGTGAGTTCCTGGACAGCCAGAGCTACACAGAGAAACCCTGTCTCGAACCCCACCCCCCAAAACAAAAACAAAAACAAATGGTGACCTTGTACCTTCTGTACCCCAGTCCTTCTCCCCTTCTCCCCAGTCCCTGTTAGCTACTACCCTACTCTTCATGTGTGTGTAACCAACCACTTCTAACCCCATGGCTAGCAGGATCACATAGTGTTTGTCATTCTCTTCCCCGCTAAGCAAATGACAGGGATGTTACAGCTTAAGTCTACGCTGTGGCATTTGAATCTCCTTCCCGAGCAGACATTTACGTTGATTCTGTAGCCTGGCTCTTGTGCATGCTGCTACAGAAAACATGGAAATGTGGGTGTCTACCAACATGCTGACTTCATTTCTTTCGGGTCCACGCTAAGAAATGGGATTCCTGGATCACGTGGTAGTTATATTTTTACTGCTGGGGGAATTTCCATACTGTTTCCTATACTAGCTATGCCTGTTTACACGCCACCAAACATATACAGAGTGCCTTTACCCTGTGTCCCTCTCAACAGAATTTTATTATTTTACTTTATCCATTTGCTATTTGATAAGAGAATTCTTCTAATGGAGGGAAGTTGGCATCTCCCTGTGCTTTAAGCATCTCTCATTTCTTCACCTCCTAGAGACATCTCCAGTCTCACTAAGGAGTACAAAACTGGGCCTGGAACTCAGAGTGTAGCCCAGTGTGGCCTGGAATTCATCTTTGTCTTGCCCAGCCTCTCAAGAGCTGGGACGGCAGACAGGAGCCACTATGCCCAGCTGGATGAGATAACAAATAGAAATAATACCATAATATGTATGCCTAGGCGAAGGACAGAAAATTATCATTATTTTCAAAGACTGGAATATAAAGAAAGAATGTACATGATCTATAAGAAAAGCAGGGCCCAGGCCAGCACTTGCTCTCCCTCACTCCTCCCTCACTCCCTCCCCTCCTCCCTCTGCAAGCTCTCTTCTTCCTTCCCTCCCTCTGTCCCTCCCTCTCCACCCTCCCTCTGTAACCTCCATACTGATCTTCAGATGCAGCACATTCTTTTCTTTCTCTGAACATCATGCCTTTCCTTAAGAGCCACTGTGCTGGTGTCCTGAGACAACATCCCCGAGCTTGAGGAACAGGGTCTGATCAGAGGACAGGGTGATCTCAAGCTCTTCCCAGGAAACTGGATTCTGAAATCACATTCCAGATCCAGCATGCTAGTGTGCAGTCCACCCTTATCCTAGGAATGCGATAGGATCCAGGACACCAGGCCAGCCATGATTGCTACCTGACAGGCCCCACTCTGAAATGCCAGTGTTCCATGGAATGCAGGGGCTGAACCAGCACACCCTGGCAGTAAACAACGAGGTTAATCCCTGGGAGTGTTGGCAGTTTCCACCCTTGCCAGCAGCTTCCTGAAGCTTCGTTTAATAGACACCAGTCATGCTAAACAAGCCAAGGAGGGGATTCTGCTACACAACCTAATTTTCATGTCTTTTGTCTAGAGTGGCTTTGTTTTGTTTTGGTTTGGTTTGGTTTGGTTTGAGACAGGACAGCTCTGGCTGTCCTAAAACTTACTTTGTAGACCAAGCTAGCCTCAAACTCAGAGATCCACTTGCCTCTGCCTCCCAAGTGCTAGGATTAATGGTGTGTGGCACCATGTCTGGCTCTAGAGTGTGGTTTATAGGTATAGGTCTAGATCACCATTACATGCTATGTTATGTCTCTCTCATCTCCCCCACAGCAGTATGTTAGGAGACAGGGCTTTTAAGAAGTGCTGAGATCTCTATATCCAGAGTGGATGGATCCATTAATGGGTTAACAGATGAGTACAGGAGGAGCTTGGCGAATCATGCAAGGTCTCTCTGACTAGGTAGTTTGCCTCACCAGGTGATGCTGCAAGACCCCCTGCCAGGGGCTGGTGCCATGCCCTGGGATTTCCCAGCCTCCATAACTAACTATAAGCCAAATAAACTACTGCTCTTTATACATTACTCAGTCTCCAGGATTTTGTTATAGTAACAGAAAAATGGACAAAGGATGACACTTTACATAGTATTTTTCTGCTTCTGGGGCCACAAAATTCACCTGTTTTCTGAGATACAGTGTGTAATTTTACATGGATTCCTTACTGTCTCCCCCCTCCATCCATCCCTGCCCACTGTGACTCCCAGATCATTCAGTGTGTGTGTGTGTGTGTGTGTGTGTGTGTGTGTGTGTGTGTGAGAGAGAGAGAGAGAGAGAGAGAGAGAGAGAGAGAGAGAGAGAACGAGAGCGAGCAATGTCTGACATTAATCTCCCTCAACACCACAGGGCTGTGGTCTTCATTGAGCACCCCCGACTCCAGCACAGAAGGCACTCCAATGGTGCAGCACGTCAGGACATCCTTTCAAGTAGGACCTCAGCCTCCCCTGAGCCAGCACCCTTCCTGACAGCACCCAAATCTGTAAGAGCAGAGAGGAACCCTTGTGCTCTGTGACACCTGCAGCGACGAAGCAGTGAGGCAGGTTTTCCAGGTCTTGTAGGCCCTAGCTCGCCTTCTAGTCTGCTCTGATTACTCGAGACGTTTAATGTTAACACATCTGTATGTTCTCTGCAGAAGGTGTGCGGTGACAGCATCTACCTGCTGGTTCATCTGTGGTGGTGTGTGTCCCGTTGTAGACACCGCCTTTTTTAAAATGAAAAATAAAAGAGATATCTGTTTGCTGCTGTAAACAGGATAGCAAGCTCCAAGGCACAGGGCCCCTGAGAGCCATTCTCAAACATCCAGAGACACTGTGTTGAGCAGGATCCAACAGGGTACCTTTCTCCCTGGTAGTCAGCTCTCTCCATCCTGGTAGCTTTAAAGTTGGACAGAATGGTTTGTTCCTGGGTTCAGTGGTGTCTGTCTATGCTCGCCAGCCCTGCTGCTGTACCTGTGACAGCACATGGTGCATCCGTGATGGGACCCATGTGGGTCAGGCTGCTCACCTCGAAGCAGCTAAGAAACGGAAAGAGAGAGGATTTGCCTGGATACCACAGTCCCCTTCAAGGAAGGAAAGCCTTCCCCTGACCCCCACCTCTTGAAGGATGCCACCATCCCCCAGCAGCTTGCTAAGGTCCAAAGCTCCAACGTGTGAACTTTGAGGGACTTTCCATATGAGATCCAGCGCACAGTGAGCTGGCAGGCTTGGATGTGTTCCCCTTCTACTCTTCTGATAGGTCAGACTTTTTTTTTCCTTTCTTTTCTTGTTCTTTTTTTTTTTTTTTTTTTTTAAAGTTTTATTGATGCGTATTTCACAGACCATAAAACTCACCTACTGAAAGGATAAAGTTCAGTGATCTTTATTATAGGGAGGCAGACCTTGACCACCACAGGAAAGAAGGTAAAATGAGGGTTGATGCCTTTGTCCTGTGGCCAGCTCTTCTCTTCTCTCACACCTTTATCTTTCTCTCCACTGTTTTGTTTGCTGGGTGCTGCATTGGGCAGAGTGCTGAACAGCACCTCCTGGTGACCAGCATGTCTGGGAAAGAGGAAAGAGGGATGGGGGTTGGGGGAGGAGGGTTTGGGGGGTGAGTGGGGTAACAAGTCTAGTTCAGTACAGCTTACCCCCCCCCCCCCCCATTCTCACTGCAGCAAACTAGGCAATAAGCTTATTTGGCTGGTTGGCTGGCTGGTGTTTGTTGTATGTATATGGGGGATTCGCCTGCATGGGCATGTGCATGCAGTGACCTTGGAGGCTGGAAGGGAGTGTCAGAAGCCCCTGGAACTGCAGGTTCAGATGGTTGTGAGCTGCACGTGGGTGCTGGGAACTGAACCTGCAGCTTTCTTCTAGAAGAGCAGCAGGTGTTCTTAATGCTTAGGCTATTTCTCCAGCCCTGAAACTATTTGTCTTATTGAAAAACTAAAGAAGTCTGAACAAAAACATGGTCAAACAAATGGAAGTATTTTGTGTACTTTTACATGACAGGCAGGAAGGTCAGAGTTCATCAGCAAACACTGAGGGTGTTTTACTTTCCCTTGTGTTTAAGCTTGGCTGTGTGATCTTTGCTCTAGTCTCACACACAGTGAAAGTCCCACAAATAGCCACGTGGAAGTAACTGAATGAACAATCATTTGGGGACACCATATGAGTAGTGTACAAATAATGACTTAACATCTAACATTTTTGCCTCAATTTCTAGTTGTAGTTGGTTTCCACCATCTTAAGGAACACTTTTCATAGGTCAGATTGAAAACCACGTCTAACTATGTCATCCAACCTGAAAGTGAACAGTGAACAGGTAAACATGGTTAGAACGGATGTTTACACAAGTATCTTGCTGGATAGTCACCTCAATAGAAATTACAGAAATTCAAAAGCATTCTAAATGCTTTCTGTAAAGGAAGGACATTTGAAAAAATGATTAAGAACCCCAAGAAATAAAAATCTGAAAACTAGAAACTGGGCAAATACAAAGCATAGGAGAGTACAACAGAAACACGGCCAAATATGTGAGTACACAGAAATGGCGCCTCCACTTAACTCGACCCAGCCCCATAAACTCTACACAGGCGCAGTCACAGAGAGGTCAAGTGGGACCTTAGACCTGGGAGCTGGCTGGTGAGGTAATTTAGATCAGTCCTCCCTGTGAGAGCAGAACTATAAAGGGCATGGTCTTGAAGGCATCAGAGATCTGGCAGAGGACTAAGAGTGCCATCGGAGGTTCTGGGAATAGGGGCTGGGAAGCTGAGAAGCTGCAGCCATGCTCCCAACAGGAGCAGCCAACTCTAGGGAATGAGGCTGAGTAACACTGGGATTCCACCCAACTCACTGTCCAGAAAGTGAGTCCAGGCCCCTGCCCCCAGCGTTGGGAAGCTGAGTGCATTCTCCCTCATCTAGATTGGGAGCCCAAAGAACGAGCCAGAAGTTGGTAGGTGCCCACAGGGATTTGTGGACACTGTGTCACTTTACTCCTTGACTGTGAACTGATGTCGTCCCAGGCCGTTGTGGCCAAGCACCTGGAACAAGAGCAGACCCACTGAAAGGTGATGTCATCCTAGATAACTGATTTGGGATGCTTTCAGTTTTCTCGTGTTCAAGCAGACGGACACCAAGGGTGATGAAAACGGGTCCACAATGGCACTGGTTACTAATATGTGAGAGCAATAGTGAATATGATGCACCATGTGCGCTGTAAGGTAGCAGGCAAGCTGACCACGGGGGTGGAGCACTGGCAGCCATATGGAGGAAGAAGTCATCAGGAAAAAGAGGCCTTTCATTCACCAGTTGGTAAATGCACACTAAGCCTTGTTAACGAGGATCCACTCAACTACCCACAGCTGCTAGGATTCCAAACTGTCCAAATCACTTTATCGAACTAGTAACCATTAATAAAGCTGAATATACTCAGCGCCTATGACGGCGTCACTCTACAGCTAGGTTATGCATCTAAAGTTTATGCCCATGAACACCATGAGATGTGCACGTAAGAATCCCACCAGCAAAACTTGAGCTACTAGAAGCAAACATGGGGAGCACTCCCAGTCATAGGTTTTATGCGCCTATCTTAATAAATTAGTTGATCTGCTGAAGGAAAGCTGTGTAACAACTTCCAAGACTCTTAAGCCTAATCTAAAGAAAAGACATTGATTAGAAAACCCATTGAGGTACACCCAATAGTTGTGCTCAAATTTTGCTGGTGGGAGTTCTTACGTGCACATCGCTTGGTGTTCATGGGCATAAGCTTTAGATGCACAACCTGGCTGTAGTCTTAGGTGGGAAGCACTGGATAGTGAATAAATGTGAGTCAATTAACTACTGCTTAACACGTTCCATATTTTAAGTGCACATTGGAGAAGAAAAAATAAAATATCCCCAAACCAGTAATTTAAATATCACTCAAAAGGAGTATACAATAGAGTATAAGAAACAGGAACGAGGCTGGAGGGCCAGCTGAGTAGGTAAAGGACATGTGCTGCCAATCCCCACATCCTGAGTTCAATCCCCAGAATCCACATGGGGTAAGGAGAGATCTGCCTCCCTCCAACTGTCCTATGACACACACACACACACACACACACACACACACTTACGAATGTAAAACTAAATTTAAAGACTAAGGGAACATAGGTTAATGGAACTGAAAATAAAGTAACAGTTTTTCATAGAGAAGGCATAAACAATATCAGAAATGGAAACAAACAAACAAAACAGAGACGCCAAATTTATGTTCTGCCATTGAGGATGTTGCCCAGTGGCAGGGCCAGGCGTTTGGTTTGTATAAGGTCTTCAGTTCAGTCCTCAGCTCCCACTAGGGGGGGAAAATTAAACACTATGAGAAGTACTATATAATACAATGGAAAACTCAGGGGAGACGGATGATTTTAAAGAAAAACTATGGTATCAGAATTGAGTCTGTAATGGCTGCAGCTCTTTGCTTGTTTAGTTTTTGAAGGTCCGTATAATCTGAATAAAGTTTATAAAGACTGTTGTGACACTCAACATAGATAGAATGTGACAAACACCTGGGGCGGTTCTGTCTGTGGCTGTGCAAATCGTAAAAGCAGCAGGACAGCTGGAAATGAGGTAACCCTTTTTTAACGGCCAGTCATTATGGTGTGCTTGAGAGCTGGGGCTGTGGAGGTTTGTTCTAAAGTTGCTCATATGACTATGCATGTATGTGTCTCTCTGTGTAACAATCATTCTATGAGAACCACCAAGTGAAAAAATAAGCCAACAAAGAAAACTTGAAGAAAACCTTGAATCCGTAACTTTTATATTCCATCCCCCAAAACAAATAAACCTGGCCGTCAGTACCGTAAGACTGGCCATCACCAGCACTGAGCCATGTGACTGCCTAGGACCAGCACCAAGCTGTATGACTGTCCATTTGTACAAATCTTTAAGATGCAGCTACCCCACACGAACACTACAAAGAAAACAAAATGAAGAAATAACTTCTAACTGACAGAACAAAGCTGGGAAAACACAAAAACCAAAACACACAAATACATGTGAGTGTCTCCCTAAGACGCACGCAAAATTTTAAATAAGATATCAGGAAACCCAATTCTGTAGCCTTAACAATACTGCCAAGTGTAATTTATCCAAGTAGCATAAAACAGCATTGAGGAGCATAAAACAGTATTATTCCAGAAAGTCTATTAGTGTGTGATTACATAATTCATCATACTGACAGATCGGAGAGGGGGAAAATGCCTCGTGGTCTCAGCAGGATACAAACATGCACTAACATCCAGCACTGCTCACAACACACACTCAGCAAGCTGGACCAGAGGCAGCATCTCGACTTGTTCAAGGCTATGGACGAAGCACACAGCACATGGTGTTTTTGGTGAGGGAGCATGAAAAACAGTCCCTCTAACATAGAGACAAGGCTAAGCACCACCTTTACCCAACACAGTAGTGAATGAAGCTCACGGTGTGGGAAAGAGACAGAAAGGTTGGGAAGAAGGAGGAGAAAAGAAGACATGGGAGTTGCAACGGTGGCCTGAAGAAACAGGCTTTCGGGCTACTAGAACAGCAACCATGGGTCTATACACAGCAGAGCCAGACAATGAATAGGCAAGCCGTTTAAACAGCAAACGTTTATATAACAAGTTCAATTAGATGAAACAAACCTTTATTGCACTGGAAGAAAAAGGTTCATCCCCATGTAACTAGGGTTTAAATCATGAACGTAGTATCTCTTCCCGACCTTCCCTGTTCATTATAAGCCCACTTGAACTTCTGGTGGGTTTGTGTGGGGTAAAGAATCCGACAGTGGCTTTAAGACTCCAGAGGAAGGTCAAAGGGTAACCACAGCCAAGGCATACTAGGAAGCACTTGCCCCGCCAGACTTTAGGATACGTTAAGGGCTAGTAAACACGGCTTACTGCACAAGACTAGACAGCACGGCTTCCACACAAGAATAAACAGATCCACACCTATCCAGAAATTGACATTTGACAGATAAGGTACAGATATGTCAGCATGAAACACTCCACAAAACCTCAAGATAACTGGTTTTTCAAATAACAAATGCCAAGTGTGGGACACCTGACACTAGGGAGGCAGAGGCAGGAGCAGTTGGCTCCAGGTCATCTTTGGCTACCTAATGAGTTCAAGACTAGTGTGGGCACATGAGACCTCATTTACCCGTGCCTTCTCCAAAAGGAGCAAGTTGCAGAAGGTGAAAGATGAACTACCAGGTAGGAGAAAACTATCTGTAATTCATATTACCATCAACAGAGTCACAAGAATGCGAGGAACCCATATAAACCAACAATCTCTAATCTCACTGTTTTTTGTTTTATAACCTTTACTGGCTTTGCTCATGGACATGTTCAAGCATGTATAAAGTGCATTGTGATTACTGTAACCCTGCCACCCATCTAATCTTCCCACTCTTGTTGCATACTCCTTCACCCTACACACTCATTTCCCAGGACTCCATGGTTTTTGTCTGGTTTGGTTGGGTAGGGTGGCGAATCTGTTGACTTTCAGTGGCCATTTGTGCTAACACAGGTTTGGAACCATCCATTAGAGTTCGGTGGGCTCCTCAGTGAGGACACAACTAAACCCAATGTCTGTCCCTCTCCCAGAGGCCATCACTAGCCAATCATTCAGCAGGGAGATGTCACAAGCCCTGCCCCAATCCCTGACTGACTGTTAACATGTCCAGTCCTGTACAGGCTCCTGATGGACAGCCACACTTGCTGTGAGGTTCCTTGTTTGTACCATGCCTGTAATAGAGCACTTCATGGTATTTCCCCCTAACTTCTACCTCTTACAATCTTTCAGGACTCTCATCCACGATGATCCCGGGCCTTGGAGGTGTGGTATAAATGTCCTGTTTGGGGCTGAGCACTCAGATGTCACACTTAGCACCCTGAGCTGCTTTGCAGCTCTGTATTCACCACCTTTCCCTGCAAAGAGAAACTTCTCTGACTGGGGCTGGAAGTAGTATCTGTCTATGGGTATAAACATAAATATTTAAAAGGAAGTTTGGTACAGTGACAATTTAACAGGTATCAAGTTTGTCCCAGAGGCCTAAGACCTCCTCAGCAGTGGGGTTTTGACCAGATGGCATAGCTGGGGAAGTCTTAGGCACATTCAATTTTAATTTAATTTAAATTTTCTGGTTTTTTTTGTTTGTTTTGTTTTGTTTGTTTGTTTGGTTGGTTAGTTGGTTATTTTTTGTTTTTGTTTTTGTTTTTTGTTTTTTTGTTTTTTTTGTTTTTGTTTTTGTTTTTGTTTTTTGAGACAGGGTTTCTCTGTGTAGCCCTGGCTGTTTTGAAACTCCCTCTAAAGACCAAGCTTACTTGAAACTCAAGAAATCCACCTGGGTCTGTCTCCCGAGTATTGGGATTAAAGGTGTGAGTCACCACTGCCTGCTCCCACCATAACCTCCAGTATTTTTTTTTTTTTAAACACAAAACCTCTTCATTTCTTTATATCACTTGTTAACATCTGGGAGTTTTTCTGTACTTTGCTTCCAGTGATAAACTTGTAAACATTTATACATATAAGTGTGTGTGGGGGGGTTAAAAGTGGCTAGGTGAGGTCTAGGAATGTTCATTCTTAGAACAAAAAGCTAATATTCAAGAGGCTATGGAAGGGAAATACGAATGAGAAATAAATGTGAGGCTGAAGGCCCTCTTAGAAATAAACCAGTAGTGGTGGTGACACATACCTTTAGTCCCAGCACTTGGGAGGCACAGGCAGGCAGATCTCAGAGTTCCTGGACAGCCTGATCTAGAGAGTGAGTTCCAGGACAGCCAGGGCTACACAGAGAAACCCTGCCTCAGAAGGAAAAAAAGTTAGAAACAAAGAAAAGGTATTATCATAGAGCTTGGAGATTTCAAGAGGAGGTACTAACAGAGAGCCCTTCGAAGAAGTAGTTAGGGAGAAAAGCGCATAAGAAAAGGCCAGTACAGAGTGAGACCCATCTGTGACCCGGGAAGTAGGGAAGGGCTGGGGGTAGGAGACAGGAAGAGCAAAAATATAAGGTCAACCGGAACTTACCAGTCTTCTTTCCAACAAAAGCAAAAAGCAAACAGCAGGTATGCCAGCACTTTAGCAATCAGGAGGATGTCAGTTCATGCAGCTGGGGCAACGGCTTGGCTGGTAAAGTGGACTTAAGTGGTAATGAGGACTTAAGTCCAGACTGCCATCACCCATGTGATCACAAGCTTGGTGGCCTGTGCCTGGAATTTTAGTGTTGAGGAGGCTGTGATGAGAGCATTTGTAAGGGCTAGAGTTATGCTTTAAGTTTACATTACTGTCTTGTCTTCTTTTGAGACAGGGTTTCTTTGTGTAACTGAGACAGAGTTTCTTTGTATAGCCCTGGCTGTCAGAGATCTGTCTGCCTCTGCCTTCCAAGTGCTGGGATTAAAGGCGTGTGCACAATGGCCCAGCTATTAAATCACTGTTTTAAGAGATCTATAAAACAAAACAAAAACAAAAGAAAAACCCTCTAAGCCATTAGCCGAAGAACATATAACGTCCTGGAATGCTGGGGGCTGTTGTACATGTTTTCACTTCTATAAACAAGGTTGGTTGCCTCAACTGCACAAGCCGTGCTTGACCACATGTAGGCACGAGGCACTTAGACGGGATGAAGGCACGAAGTATGCAGCCTTGTGAGTTTTGCCTTTCTAAGCACCTGGTTTACATGTAGCCATTCTTTGGGAATCCCAGGTATGGATCTGGCAAGTGTCCATCATCCTGGCCGGGGCTCAAAAATTGCAGTAGTGATCTTATTCTTGCCTCTTGGGATCAACAGATTCCAGAGGCTTGCTGGCTGACAGTCCAGCCCAACCAGTGAAAGAAAGATGACAAATCACATAGACTATTTTTAAAGATAGTGAGATTTAGTCAAACAGAGAAAATATAAATCCTGGAAAGACTGAAGACTCTGGAAAAGAAGACAAGGGCACAGGTCCTGGGGGAAGGGCAAGGTGGATGGATGGAAGGGAACATACTAATCCTAATCAGAAGGAAAAACCTGAGGTCCCAACAGAGGCGCCTCAAGGTAGCAGGGTCAGGACTCCCCTAGGGTGATGGGTAAATCCAGTAACTTAAGTTTTAGGGCCTGTTAAAATTCACCTTAAATCAGTTAGCATACACATTTAGCAGTATCCAAAGGCTTGCTAGAAAGATCAAAATTTCTCTCTATGTCTGTGCTGTGGTGATCAACACTAGCGCTAGTGACTGTCTGGGGCTGATGCTACAGTCAAATTTAAAATTATTAACAATGATAGAGGGGTCTGGCAAGGCCTCGTCTTCCCACAATCAGAATATTACTTTATTCTAAAATATCTCCCTCTGAATACTACAAGTATCCATTTGCAGACAGGGTGGGTGAATGTCCCCTGTAACAGTGCCTTGGCACTGCCAGGTCAGGTGCATAATTGCCAGCCTCAGATAAAGAATTAACAGCAAAACAAATCAAGCCCAACCCAGGTCTTTCTACACATATTACTACACAAGGCCTATGGTGATTCAGTGCTTTGTGTAACTTATATTAAGGTCGCTTCTCTGGGACAGAGAGGCAAGGGTGGGGTCTCTTTGGTTCTCCAACCCATTCCATATCCTACCCAGACATTTCCTCAATCCTATCAAGAGTCGGCTCCACCTTCAGTGACACCAAATCGTAACACTAATAGTTGTGGTCGCCAACTCAATAAACTGGGGAAACAAGAATGACCTCTAGCTGTAATTACTCCTTAAAAAGGATCTGAAATGTATGCGTCACAATAATACTTTTAAAAAGACATTTACCTTCTAAGCATATGTGTAACTAAAGTCCATTACTGAAATATTTGTAACTTCAAAAGTGGTTTTCAACTTCAAATACAAACATGGGCTACAGGCAAAAGCTAATTACAAACTTGGTTATTAGCAGGGTGTGAAAGATGAAGGATGGGAGGAAGGAATGCTTGCAGAAGGCTTTGATTTGGAGTGGATTTCAAAATATCCAACACAGTTCATTTCTGAAATAGCCGGGAACTTCCTATACATTAAAATAAATTGGGGCATTAAGTGCAGAAGTCTTTGAGGTCCTATCAAAGAGAACAGGCCTAGCTTCATCTCTTGAAGGTATCCAGGCGTGACAGTCAGAAAAAAAAAATGAAGTCACAAAACAATAGCTTCATGGGCATCAGTCCACATTCCATAGATGTTTCTGCTCTTTGCTCAAATGAACCCTCTCTGTTTTTACACCCACCAGCAACCCTTGTAGATGTCTTGGGTCGCTTGAGCGTTTAATTCTCCAACTGCCTCCACACATCATCTACTTTTCTTCCCAAAGGTTCATTATCCTCAAGTTTCTTCTGATATTCTAACTGAATCTGAATTCTTCATGTTTACTTTGTATACATTTTACTCAAGTTATCACTAGACACTCTGCATCTAGCATCTAGTTTCTCTGTCTCTCTGATCAGTCACTACTTCCTAAGTCCTTGTAATTATCAGACAGACAGACAGACAGACACACACACACACACACAAAGAGCCAGGCTGTAGTGGTACACTTCTTTAACCCCAGCACTCTCGAGGCAGAAGAAGAAGGATCTCTGAGTTCAAGGGCAGCCTGGTCTACAGAGTGAATTCCAGGACAGCCAGGGCTATACAGAGAGACCCTGTCTTGAAAACAGGAGCAAAGACAGCAAGGTAAACAAACACCTACTGAACCATCCATGGTCACTCCAAACAACTGCAAAACTTGTGTCTGTACCATCTGTTTGGTAGCCTCGACCCACTCCCTTCTGCTCACTCACTGGACTTCCAGGCTGCTCTTATCTTTTACACAGAACCCACAGTCGTGGTCCCTTCTGAATCACCCATCTAGCCCCACCCGGGCTGTGACGTACCCTCACTTAGAATCACAGCTCTTCTGTCTTTTACTGTGCTTCTCTTCCAAACCTGTCAAGCCAGCACTCCACTGCTGATCCAGATGAAGGGCGTGTCGTGACAGGGTCATCGCATCCCCTGCACACTCCACTGCTGACAGGGTCATCCAGCCCCCTCCACAGCCATTCCTGGCAGAGCCCAGGCATTTCCCTTTCCTTTGATCGCTCAGCAGGCATCGTACTCTTTAGAATCTCTAATCTCCTTTTCCAAGCAGAAATCCACTTAGTGAGGCCACCTCCCGACTCCCTCTAACTCACTTCTCCCTGGGGCATTCTCTGTCCCCTCTCTGGACACTGTCACCTACTCATCTGTCCTTACCCAGAAGCACCTGACTCCACCGTCCATGAACATGATTTTTGAAAGATCAAAAGAGTAAAATTGTTTGAAAGTCAGGAATGTACCCATGTGTATGTATGTATGTATGTATGTATGTATGTATATATGTATGTATGCATGTGTGTATGCATGTATGTATTTTTCCCCTCCAGAAGAAATAATAAATGTTCATGAACTTAACTAAACTAAAGCCTGACCATTTACTGGTAGCAGAGAAGGCTTCAAAGATGTACCACAGTGACTTACCCCTTTTACAGGTATTACTTCTACTGTCTATTACTGCCCTTGTTTAAGACGTAAGTACTTGGTATATTATCCACCTTCAGACAAGCACAGGGGCTCGGTCGCTTAAATCCCCACTCGCCCACTGCTGTCAGCAACTCAAACGGGTCAAGGTGCACTACTTTTTACGTCTACACTAAAGTCCACCTGTCATGAATTCACGTAGAGCTATGATGGATGATGAGAGATAGCAGCGACGAAATAAAGTGTCCTAGACCAGACTGGTTCAGCAGGCAGCCGCACTACACACACGCTAGAGAGTGCTGCCCCCCTGTGGCTGGCTGAGAGGCCACTGCAGCCGGCCAGCCTGCCCTTGGGGCCCACATCTACAATGACAACACCAGAGGCCTGCTGAAGGACTGAGAAATTAGGCTACATGGCAGAAGCATCCTTCCCAGGCTCCATGTCCTGGACGATGTGGGCCTGGGTATCCGCTGGAGTGTAGACACGCCCCCTCGACTCTACAGTCCCTTGAGTGAGGCTCACCATAGGGCTGCAGTGGAGTAGTCAAGTTCTTAGCCCATGGCGTGGGCCAATTTACATGGTGTCCTTCCTGCCCATGACTATGTCATGCGTGTGCTGCTTCGGTGCATGAGAGCCATTAGCTAATCTTAAATGTCAAATATGACTGCTCTTGGTACTGACAACCCAAGAGGCATCTGGGAACTTGGGGGGGGTCTTTGCTGCTTTCTCTGCATCGAACCTACTCTGTAGTCTGATGTCTCCCCCTCACCTGTTTTTGGGGTGGGGCTTGTCTCCTCTGGAATGTTTGTTTGCGAACTCTCTGGTTCTAATTCAAGGCATACTCTCACCCAACCCCAGAGAGTCTAAAGGCACCACACTGTCCCAGACAGTAGCCATTTCCAAAGTTTGTACTGAGTACTAACAAGGCCCCGGAACCGGCCCTCAGCACAGTGCAGCTGAAAGCAGGTTGCGATGCTAGTGAGTCACATCTGAAGGCAGGAAGAATGACATGCTGGCTACCTAAGTCCTGTGGCCTGATGTCTGCCCCGTGCTCTTCAGATGTTCAAATCCTACCCCCGGCCTTTGGAGGTGATCAGGTCAGGAAGTGGAGGATTCGTGGATGGGATCAGCACCCTGATGAACAGGCTTGAGGAAGCTTGCTTGCCTCTTCTGCCACTTGAGGATATGGTGAGATGCCCATCAGCCTTCTGGAGGCGGAGCTCAGTGGTAGCGCTCTTGCCCAGCACGCACATTTTGTAACAGTAGCCTGAAGACCTGCATGCCGCATATTCAAACAGCGTCAGTCTTTGGAAACACAGCTGCTGCTCAGGTCTGCTGGTGACTCTAAAGCTGGGACCTGGCTACAAACCGGCAGGACTGCCCAGAAGACCGAGTGCTAGAGCAGCACCCAGGGAAGGCTCTGAAGAATAAGCTTTCTCTGGATCACCTGTGAGGTCGTGATTAGGGTGAACTTGACATTGCACTCTCGTCTTGCCAGAAGAAAGAAAATGATTCTGTTAACTTATCCCTAAGCTTATAAAAAGAGCTGAGGCTCCACAGCACGTGACCCTTACTCTCCAACCTCATTCCTCTCCGAGCGCTGGCGGTCAGACTTCATGAAGGGTCAGCCGCATGAAATGTGGAACGTCTGCCCCCTCAAAACAAACCACGAAAACAAAACAGCATGCTTTTATAAGCACTCAGGAAGCTGAGGCAGGAGGATGGTGAGTTTGAGCTAGAGAAATTTTCTTAGTCTCTTTTTGCATTGCTGTGATAAGACACACCTAGGCAACTTATAGAAACAGATGCTTAATTTGGGCTCACAGTTCAAAAGGGTTATGACCGTCATGGCAGGGAGGCATGACACTGGAACAGTAGCTGAGAGCCTACATCCTGATCCACAAGTAGGAGACAGAGAGCATGGGCTTTTGATTACTCAGAGCTCAGCCCCAGTGGCACCCTTCCTCCAAACAAGGCCACGCCTCCTAATCTTTCCCAAACAGTTTCACTGAGGACCTAGTATTCAAACATATAAACCCATAGGGGCCAATTTCATTAAAGCAACCACAGGAATGTTGACAAAAGAAAAGAAAAGAAAAGAAAAGAAAAGAAAAGAAAAGAAGAAAAAAAGGTTAGGAATGTATAGCTCAATGTGACAGCATTTGCTTAGCCTGTGCAAGGCGCTGGGTTCCGTTCTCAGCACCCCAAAGATGTTCCGGGCTGAGTGGATGATGGGCAGATGCAGGCAGCTTTCTGAACCTCACCTTCCCCTCCAGCCACAGCAACTCTGCCTTCTTTGTTCTGCTGGCTGCTGAAATAAGTTTACAGATGGAAAATAATGTATCCTAAAGCTTCCCTGGTTTACTCTCACACTAGAAGCCACATGAATTAAACTGCCCTGGTTCCAATAGTGGGGTAAACATGTTTCAAAGATGAATGTAACTGTATACTTTCTATATACACTCAAAGTTCTCTCTGTCTGCCTTTGTCTCTCTGTCTCTGTCTCTGTCTCTGTCTCTGTCTCTCTCTCTCTCTCTCGTGTGTGTGTGTGTGTGTGTGTGTGTGTGTTTGTGTGTGTGTGTGTGTGTGTGTGTATACAGTGGTACTACATTATTTGTTATGCTTCTTAGGGACAATTTAGTCTCTTCAATAATAAATGTGGAAGTCAAATGACCCTGCTCACTGAGCAACAAATAAGATCATCTCTGCACAGCCAAATAGTTCCACATCACTCAACAAAGAATTTCTATAAGTTAACTCATTCCATAACACAAAGATATTTTTCTCATGTCTATATTTGTAACCTTCTCCGGCCTAGCTGCTACCTCAGCAAGCCCCAGCAGTCACCCCCAGATGCCCTACACTCTCTACTCACAAGGCTAAGCATAGCACCAGGAGGCTGCGTGCCACCAGAGTGGCCCCCTTAGGGGCAGTCAGGTACAGATGTCAGAAATATAAGATGGTCCGATGTGACTGGCCTCAGTTTGCAGATTCAGAAGCAGCATCAGCTCTTCCGTGTTCTGTGACTATACGGAAAAAATTATAACTTCTCTATGAGAAAAGAAAATCAAAACCAAATGCTTCTTAGCCTCCCCAGATGGCCTTCTCTGATGCCTGCTGCTCTCACGCTGCCTCTGCCCCGCTGTATTCTGAGGACAAGGTCTCTGTAGATCACTTTCTCCCTTCCAGAACCTCTCCACTCCAGCTTCTTCCTGTGCTCTCTGTGCACATCCTCAGCGGGCCCCTCTGCTTCTGACATCTATCTGTGGCTCTTCCATTAGCCTTCTAAGTTCACAAAACTATCTCAGCAGCCAGCGAGCTCGGGGCATCTTTGTAAGGCTCCACAGCTCAGAACATCCAACAGGAGCATTGTGCCCATCCCCATCCCCAGCTTCCTTCTCTTCTCTGTTCCCCCAGCCCGAGACGCACCTCTGCAGTTTTTGTCCCAATAAAGTCACATGTGACCTTCCGATCCTCTTCCAAGGCTGCCTTTTTTGTGATGTTGTCTATATCGGGCAGCTCTGAGTGTTCAGTTATCTCCAGAAGTACCTCACACCACTTCCACTGTTACACACAACGTGTGTTTATGCTCTGCTTGACTGTGACCAATCCAAAGGCAGCCATTCTGGCTATGAGGCTGGTGTCTTAATTTATATGCAGGGGCTGGAACAGAGTCAAGCTGGCAGAAGAAATGGAGAGGGAAAGCTTGTCTCCAGCATAGGCTTTCAGGTGAGCAAACTGAATCTAAGCACTAGCCGGGGACAGGGTCTATCGAAATCCAGTGTACTTATCAGATCACTGTGACAAAATAACAGAGAAGACTAGCTTAATAATAGAAGAGGCTTATTGTGGCTTGTGGTTTCTGTCTACAGTTACCTCCGACCTGTGGCAGCACAATACACCACAGGAGAGTGGTTGGGGAAACCTCTTTACATTGTGGAGGCTAAAAAAATAGACACACAGAAAGGGGCCTGGGGGTAAAACATCCCTTCAAGGTCACATTCCCTGAAGACCTAACTTTCTCTAAGCCCCAGGTCCTAAAGGGTCTACTACATACTAAGAGTGCCACAGGTTAGGGACAAAGCCTTTGAGGGGACATTCACAATCCAAACCACAGCAAGTTTGCTTGCTTCTTTGAGAGACTCGGGTCATACAAGGTGGAACAATGCCATCCCAGCTGCCTCCTCTTTGAGATCTTAATTTCCCTCCTCATTTAATTAAGAACTGATTTCTAAACAGGCGCTATTCAATTCTGATGAATGCAATCCAGCTTAAAATCAGAATCAATGAACTCCCCACTACTAGCTGCCGTTGAAAAAGGAATTCTAAACAGGTACGAGATGCTGGCACCGGTCCAGGACAGACACAAACTTCTGAGCCACAGAACTAAGCCAGAAAGCCCACTGGACCGAGCGGAGGCTCTACTCAGAAGAGCAGAGTCCTCAAAGCCTCCATATTAGAAGTGCTTCTTTAAAAAAGTCTTAGAGAGGCCGGCTGGCTGGAAGGATGCCTTGGGAATACCTTCGGTGAATGCAGCTGCTTAATGAAGAAAGTGACCACAATGGGTAAAAATCAGCTGCTAATTGGTTGTCATTTGGCAAACTGCAATCAGACTGGCCACTGGAATTCCTAGTTACATAAATAGCCAGATTTCTTGTTCTGTACAGTGTTAACTCCCTCTGACTCCTCTCTTGCTGGAAATTAATGAGAGTGATAATCCTGGTAGATCCTTTACCCTCCAGGAATGCAGCTAGCTCCTGCCCCCAGGGTTGACAGTCACACTCCAGCACCATTTCCAGTTTCCAATACAGAGCCAGCATTTCGGGTCAAATGCTTGCTTAATGAACCGAGAGTAACGAGGGCCAAGCAGCAAGGACAAGGGGCCCCCAAGGACCACGTGAGTGAGCATCTGCGAGATTCTCAAGTTATTTTCCTAAGTGAACACTCTGTCTTTCGGTCAGTCAACGCTTTTTAGTATCTATGTCGGCAAAACGATGAGACAGGGACGAGTAAGACGTTCTCCTCAGCCTTGAAGGAGCTCATTTTACAGGTAAGTCCAATAGGAAAAAAAAAATTGCTGCCAGCCATGGTAAGACACAGGCAAAACCTAGAAACCTGGTTCTTAGGAGAACTGTGGAAGCCAAAAGGGGGGGGGGGCGGGGGGGGGAGGGGAGGGGGGAGGGGTTCATGAGGGAGCAAGCTAGAAGGAGCAAACCTCCCTTAACAAGAAGGATGTTGACATACGAATTGCTTCCAAGCATGATTATACTTAGCCGTCCTTTAACTATGTCACTATTAGAGAAATCACTTGAGTATTTTGCAAGTTATACAGCACTGGCCTCTTTGAACACACAGTAAGACAAGATGGTTCACTGGCTGAAGGTGCTTGCTGCCAAGGCTGACGATCTGAGTTCTATCCCAGAAACCCACAGTGTGGAAGCAGAGAGCTGACTCTCAAAAGCTATCCTCTGACTTCTACATGTTTGCCCTGGCATGCATGCTGTGGCGAGCATATGCCCAGGTGAGCAGGCTCTCTCTCTTTCTCTCTCTAAGTGTTTTTCTTTTAAAAATCATATGAAGAATACAAAGCAACACTAAGCTCTTTTATCCTGAGGCATTTAGAAGAAACCTTTGGGCCAGGTGTGGTGGTGCACACCTTTGATCCTAGCACTTGGGAGGCAGAGTTAGACTCAGAGATCTCTGTGAATGAGACTACAGAGTTTCAGGACTGTCAGGGCTACATAGTGAGACTTTCAAAAAGACAAATAAAAGAAATATTTATATGCAAAAACTGGAAATCGTTAGGGAATAGGTATTGTACATCTTAATATCCTATTTCTACTGAGTGATTATTCTACCCAGAGTTTGGGGAAGCACTGAGTATTTTTCCCACCCAGTTGTTTACAGATAAAAATACAAGAATCAAAATAATACCAAACCAGGTCACTCCTCAGAAAAAAAATTATTTCCTAAAACCAACATAAGTTTTCATCACTTTTTTGTAAAATGTGTGAAATCGCTCTTGATCCTTTTCCTCCCTTATTAGATTTTTCTGAAAATTTATTTTCACTCAGATCAATTATTTTTTTTAGACAAATAAATGTTATTTTGCCAACAATGATGTTTGTGGGTTATAGTTTCAGTCCTGTGAATTCTCTCTATTGGCTGCTATTTTGTTTTACAAAGACAAAGACAAAGATCTTGTCTTAGATCAAGATCTGAAGGTTACAAACATATATATCATGAAGATTTTATTCTTTTGTTGGTCTGAATTCAAAAGCCAGACTTAGACATAAAGCGTCAGCAACTGTCACTCTGTTCCTCCAGCTATTGAACCATGTGCCACCTATGTCTCTCTCAGGCTTGTCTGCTGTTACTTCTTCCAGGGATCTCATAAAGCAATGCAGGGCTGGTCTATTTTCATGTGAATTCAATCCTTCCATCTAGGTATCACTCAGTGATCTGGTGATTTAGTGAATCAGGGATCCGGTGATCACTGAAGAGCACTTTGAAGCCTTCCTCACCATTAAGTGATTCCCCCTGGTGTTCCAAGGGCAGGATCAAGGATTTGGGGGTACAGGGCACTGGTAAGATAAGCACACCCTGGGCTCAGCAATTCTCAGTACACATAAAAAGAGCCATGGGCAAAATCAAAATGCCCCAAGACCAGATGTTCTAGGTTCTCCTGACACTTGAAAGTCCACTGCATGA
>JADRCD010217346.1:0-29447 GCA_019843815.1 Montemys delectorum
TGGCTAAGGGAGAATGCTATGGACCGGATACATTGGTTAAGTGAGACAGTAGCAAAGCTTCAGAACAGGAAACATGTCTAGTATTTAAGAAATGCTGAGGATAGGGAAGAAGACCTTCTTAAGAAGCACTGCAGAGCATTCTAGAATTCTGACAAAGCTGGGACAATCAAACACAGTGTTAGGTTTCATTGCTGTGGCAAAACATTTGAGAAAGACAATCTGAAGGATAAAAGACTTCTTTTGGAACATGGGTTTGAGAGGTTCTAGTCTAAGATTAGTTGGTCCTATGGCTGTGAACTTGAGTCGACTGAACATTTTGACAGAGCAGAAAATTTGTGGTAGAGAAAAACCAGTTTATCTTATGGAAGAGAAGTAACAAAGAGAGAAGAAATGACAGAGAAAAAGAAACATCAAACATCAACCATCAAACACACACACACACACACACACACACACATACACAGACACAGAGACACAGACATGCACACACAGACACACACACATAGACACAGAGATACACACACAAAGACACACAGACACAGAGACACAGACACACACTCACACACACACATATACACATAGACAGAGACTCACACACAGACAGACACATACACACATCACTATAAGGAATCAATGAAAGAAGGAGGAATTGATTCTTTGAGAAAATCAGTAAGATAGAAAAACCCCTTATCTAAATTAGCTAAAAACTGGAGAGAGAATCTCCAAATTAACAAAATTAGAAACGAGCAAAAGGACAAAACAATAGCCACTAAAGAAATCCAAAGAATCATAAGAATATACTTTAAACAACTCTACTTGATCAAATTGGAAAATCTAAAAGAAATGGAGAATTTTCTCAATATTTATCACGTACCAAAGTGAAAATCAAGATTGATAAGCAATGTAAACATGTTTGTAACCTCTAGTGAATCAGAAACAATTATTAAAACTATCCAAACTAAAATAAATAAATTTATAAATAAAAGCCCTAAGCCAGATTGTTTTAGTATAGAATTCTACCAGACTTGAGTTAACGACAGTATTCTTCAAATGGTTACAATTAAATAGAAACAGAAAGAACATTCCCCAATTCACTTTCTGAAGCCAGTTAACCTAATACCCCAACCAAATAATCACCCAACAAAGAAATAGAATTACCAATTTCCCTTAATATCCAAAATGCAAAATAATCAATAAATATTTGGAAATCAAATACAAGAACACATCTAAAATATCATCCACCCTGGTCAAGTAGGGTTTGTCGTAGAGATTCAGAGATGGTTCAACATATATAAATCAATAAATGTAATCTACTATATAAAAAACCAAAAGACAAAAACTGAATAATTATCTCATTAGATGAAGAAAAGGCCTTTGGCAAAGTCCAGTATCAGTACATATTAAGAGTCCTGGAAGAATGAAGGAAACACAGTATATACTGTAACATAATAATGGCCATTTACAGTAAGTTAAAATCAACTTAAATAGAAGGAAATGCAAAGCAATTTCACTAAAATTGGGAATAACATAAGGTCTTTCACAAAGATTATTTTTTATTAATTTTGCGTTCAACTAAAATATTAATTTATTACACTCTTTTCCCTCCAATCACATCCATGCCATTCCTTCCAAATTAGTAGATTCTAGTTACTTAATTGTTGTTGTTACATATGTGTGTGTATGTTTCTCTGTGTATGTAAATAAAATCTGCTGTCTCATTTGCAGTACTGTTATTTATGCAGTTTGCAGTACTGTTATTTAATACTGTTCGCAGTACTGTTATTTATACGGTTTGCAGTACTGTTATTTATGCGGTTCGCAGTACTGTTATTTATGCGGTTCGCAGTACTGTTATTTCTGCGGTTCGCAGTGCTGTTATCTATGCGGTTCGCAGTGCTGTTATCTATGCGGTTGGTCCTAAGGCTGACCACTCAGTGTCGGACAGTCACTTAGGCGTTTACCCTACAGAAGATTATTCTTCCTTTCTCCAGTCTAATTATTTATTAATTTATTTATTTACCTAACTAATATTTTTCATACATTATATTCTGATCATGACTTCTCTTGCCTCAATTCCTCCCAGATCTTTTCACCTCAGTACTCTTTGATTTCCTGTTGCTCATCATCTAGTAAAGGGGTCCTTGAGATTTCCCCATCAATTGTTATATGGCAATTAGTGGTGTCATTATTTAGGTCTTATTTAGGTATCCATATTGTTGAGTCCTCATGGCTGAAGCTTTGCTCTCATTATCTGGGAGACATTATCAGAACTGACTTCCTAGTTCTTTAGCTCTAACAATCTTTCCACACTTTTCTCGACAATGTCCTCTTAGGTATAGGGTAACCTCTATACCTATACCTATACAGATATATCAATTGTGGTGAACACCCCATGGTTAGTTGTTGTCTGCATTATGACCATTTTTAGCTTTCTGTAAAGGTCTCTTCATGCTACAAAAGGAAGCTTATTTGATAAGCAGATGAGTGCTATTCTCCTTTGTGTGCATAAAAATTGGTACTTAGAGTGCAAGTAAGAATTACTCCAGTTTAGGAAAGGGGCATAGTAGGCTCTGTCCAAAATTCCATCACTTCACTAGCACAGGGAGTTAGTTAGGTTTAAAGTACCAAGAATGAGTTCCCTCTTTAGCAGCCCTTCAATACCATTAAGCTATAAGTGTCACTTTTGTACCTTTAATGATCTCTTGCCATGCTGATCACTTTGGTGGATCCTTGGCATTAGAGTGGGTACAACTGGTGATTGTCTCCCACCCTTGCTAGCTTACACTGTACCTTCTGGTACTTTAAAAGCATCAGGCCTTGTGAAAGTTCTGTGCCCTAGTGTAGGGGAATGCCAGGGCCAATAAGTGGGAGAGGGTGGGGTGGCAGGCATGGGGAGGGGGGAGGCAAAAGGAGTTTGTTCTTGTTGTTTTTGTTTGTTTGTTTGTTTTTTGGAGGGGAACCTGGGAAAGGGAAAATTTACATGTAAATAAAGAAAATATCTTAAAAAAATAAAAATAAATAAATAAAAAGTAAAATGTTAAAAAAAAATATAGACATATATGTATACATTACATATATGAGAATTTCAGAATTGTATGAGTGAAACATTAAAATACAGTATTTTTCTTAAAAAAAAAAAAAAAAAGCATCAGGGAGGCAGCTTTGCATCAAATTCAGCCTGATTCCTCCATGTTCAGTGTCTGAAGTGCATGGTATTTTCCAGAAATGGGATTTTATCTTCAATTGATATGGAAAAACAAAGGGCGATGACAATATGTATTATCATTTGCAGAATTTCTTAGATTCCTATGACCAAAAGTTTGAAAACCACTGTTTTATGCCTGGCTATAGGGTTATTGTTAGGTAATCTATGGCTCTTGTTGGGAGAAATATTCTGTGTGGCATAACTTTGCTTAAAATACACATATAAACTCATATACATACATACATACATACATACATACATACATACATGTGCACTTATATGTATGTAAAAGAAACCACAGTGGGGAAGCTGTAGAGAAGAGAGGAGCTAAACATGGTGATATGAAAAGAGTAATTGGAGAACAGAGGATGTTAATTGAGAGAAATGACAATACAAAATAAGAGGATGGGATGAGGAATAGATAACACCAAGCATATTTGAGAAATCTACAATAAAATATTTTGAATATGAATGTAAGTTGTCAACTCTCTTAAAAATTATATAGATATTTGAGGTTCTTGCTTTCTCACCAAAATCCCAAAGGAAAATGAAACAAGTTAAATGATCCTCTCCTAAATCCAGTATAGATCAAAAACATATTATAATTGTTGAAAACAAGAACACATTATACAGTTAAAAACAAAAAAATAGCTTTACATTATAAAAGTTGAAGGAATAAAACTATACAGGAAGGGAAAACTATCATTATTCCTTTGGGATTCCTGAACCGTCACATAATCAGATTCTGGTTGCAAATCAGCTGTATGAGTCTGAGGTCCTTTCTCTAGCCTTAGGAAGAGAGGTATGGTAGAACTCTATTCAGGAGCATAATTGAGATGCCTTTGTTTGCCTGCCTCATACTCTTTTCACTATGAGCTTAACCATCAGGCTGTTTATCTACATAGTTTTCAAGAAACAAAGTGAGTATCTTGACTTTGTAGTGACTCAATATAACATTAATTAGATAGTTTTATTTCACCCTTTTTTTCAAAATAGTTAACAAAAGCATCTCTTAGAAAGTGGAAGTTTTTGGATAGTCAGGTGATGCAGTCTCATATAGTGTCTTGATGATACAACTCACATAGTAAGGCCACCTCATGTGATATTTTGCTGAACCAAAATGCATTGGAGGACACATGATGTTTGGAGAAAGTATAAATAGGATTCAAAGACAGTGATGACAGTGCTCCTGCATAGTGAGCTTAGCAATGTTTCATGTTCTTGTGTCTTAGTTTTCACTGATCTTTACTTCATTGAGAGAGGCAAGGCAGAGAATTTCTCTTGGCTTCTCTTCTGGTCCTGTGTTTGTCTGCAGACTCATGTCCATTTGCTGGATGCCTGGAGGTTTCTGCTGGATCATACCACCACTGCTAAACGTGACTACTGGTATCCTGATAATCATTGATTGGAATTGTCCCAAAGAAATGTTTCTAAATATGTTCATGTCTCTTTGTCCTATTTATCATCTTTTCTCCCTTACCCTTGGATGGTGGGCTGGAAGGTAGGTTGAAGCATTTGCAACCCTTATTAAAAGTAGGATTTTAAAAGGCTAAGCCTACACTATTAGGATTTTCCTGTACCATTTCTTTACTTTTTCCCATAGATGCCTGACCTTTCTTTCAACTGCTAAGGTGGGGCTAATGCTCAACCTGCCATTTCTTCTGTCCACAAAACTAGTGGAGCTCTTGCTTTGCTATGGAGATGAAAATGCATTTAATATGGCAAAGGAAAAAGTCCTTATGATACAAAACATCTTATTTACAAGCAGCATAATGCTTCATAAAATTTTAATTTGCTACAACTCACAGGACTTTCTGAATCTCTCAGAGTATTCTCTTTTTTCAGAAGCTTTATATAGTTACATTTATAGTCAAAGAAGATGACAAGGGCTCTACAGATCCTAAAGGTATTAAAAATTCTCACATGGCATCTCTTTTAAACTTTTTGTGACAGTGCCAACTAATCATAATTTTCCATCTCTTAGTCTCTAAGATAAACAATAAACCTGGAGTGGTCACCATGGAAAACTTAAGTCAGAAGTGTGATGTGATGTAACTCAATGGTTTGTCTGCAGTTATTTATTTTTCTTTCTTTATTTCTTTTCCTGAAATCTTGACATCTTGGGAAACTAGAGCAATTGCTACCCCCTGAGTCCACCCCATGTCATCGTTCGAAATGCAATGTATATTAGCACAAATACAAAAGAAGTTACTACTTTTATTGGATTTAAGACTCATTTCATGTGATTGAATTTGTATCTGACATTGTTAAAGTGGACAAGAACCTAAGACTAGGTAGATCATAGGTATAAGTGAAAGCCTACAACTATGAGTTTGCTAGCAGTGGTTCTTAACCTGTGGGTCAGGACTCCATAGGAAGCTGCATATCAGATTTTTACATTACAATTCATAACAGTAGCAAAATTACAGTTATGAATTAGCAATGAAATAATTTTATAGGTGGGGGTCACCACAACACAAGAAACTATATTAAATGATAGCAGTATTAGGAAGGGTGAGAACTACTGTGCTAAAAAATATAGCAATAAAATAACTCCTAATAACATACTGTTATGCTCCCAGTGATTGGTTATTTCAATCTCAAGAAAGAAATTTCTTCTTACAGTAAATGAGATCTACAACTGAACAATATGCTGATAGTGAGAGGTCTTTGGAGCATTCAACCCTAAATGGGATGCCTTTATCAAACCTCTCCCCCCTTAGAAGCTGGGATTTATTCAGAAGTGGCAGAAAGATTGTAAGAGTCAAAGACTCCAAAGACTCGTAGACACAAGAGGACTGATACACATGTGAACTCACATCTAGAGACAGTGACCATATGCACAAGACCTTTATACTTCCAAAGCTTATAAAATATAAGAACTGACAATATGGTGTGGGAATGTGGTCAACTGTTACCCAAGAAACTGTTGGTAGTTGATACCTGCTGGGAAAGGGAAAAGCCACTTGCTCCAATGGAATGTCATAAAACACACTCCAGAGCAGATCCCATGTCCATGCATAGTTGACCAAATCAAAATGGACTGCTTTTTGGTGTGTTTGTTTCTTATTTTGTTTTGTTTTGATATTTTTTTCTAATTGATTTTGGGTTCACTTTAGTTTGTCAGTTTTGATTTTTATTTTTGTTGTTATTCTTGTCTTGGTTCTTTTTCACATAAACACAAAAAATGAAGTGGGTAAGGGATTCATATTGAATGACTTTAGGGAGAGGAGAGTTTATGAACAAAATATATTTTATGAAAAATTTTAAAAACTTATGTGAGCTTTCATACCAAGAAAAATGTCTGTATAATTTCTACTATCTGGGGCAAGTAATAAGTCTCCAATTTATGCACCTGTGAAAAGAGAGAGAATTTCTTTGTTTTGTGTGTGTACTAAACATGTACACTTATTATTATTTCTCAAATATGATGTCAGTTATTTATATAATGTTTATAATAGGTATTATAAGTAACCTACAGACAATGAGAACTATGTGAAAGGATTGCACAAGCACTATGTAAAGCACAGTGTCTCTCTTATATAAACCTTTTTGTATAAAAGAATAAGCATCTGAATAATTTTTTATCTGTGGAAATCCTGAAGACAATACACCTTAAATACCAAAGGAAAAAGTGCTAACTGTAATGAATTTAAAACACTGAGCAAAGATTTAGGCACATTATTAGTAACTAGTAAGTACCAGTTTTTATGATTTTCAGGACTGAGTTCCTTACCATTGAGCATCTCTCAGATGTAGTTTTGTAGTTTTTGGTAATATGATAAAAGATTAAGGAAAGAAACATTACTCTGTGACACTATAATTAACACTTCTAGTTTTCTAGGTAAATTCTTCAACTACAAAATTTAATTAACGAAAACTTTTATTTGAATTCTAGAACATGTTTCATGAGAGCTGATATTGGCAACCATAGTTAGCAAGATAGGGAAGTCTCATCTCTGATAGAACAGCTATATGGCTGCCTAAGAAAGTCATGAACAAGGACACCACCCATGGTCATGCTAGCATTAAAGAGGGATATTGCATGAGTGCAAACCCTAAACAAAAAAAAAATACAGGCAACTAAGAAATGCTAAGAAAGGAAGAAATAGCTCTTCCCATGGATGAGTATTTCATTATCTACACCAATTAGTTAGCACTCAATTCATATACATACAGGCAACAGTAAACAGATTCAGAATGCTGTGTGTGTGTGTATGTGTGTGTATGTGTGGCAATGGTAATTCATAAAAAAGTCCTATTTTAAGAGGAATGAGACATGCAAGAGTTGGGGTAGAAGAAGTGGAAAGGCAAATGATATAATTATATTTTAATTTAAAAATTTGTAAAAAGAATATGACTCTGGAAAGCCTTCCAGGATTTGATAGTGTCTTTATCATACAGATTGTACAGTTACATCTCTCTGAGCTTCTGTGTCCTTGTGAGTGGAACAGACATACTACTGATGTCTCATGATTTGGAAATTCTTTGGTAAGATGATGATTATAAGCTGCCAAGCAACTACCTGACCATTTGAAAACACACAATAGCATATTGTACTTACTTATGAAACACACACTTTCCTACAGTAAGTGCTGAGTGGTGTACCATGCGTTAACCAGATCGTTATAGAGAGAATGTAAATACTGTTATGTTATTTATACCATATTTAAACATGTTAGGAAACATACACACACTTCCCAATAAGTGCATTGTCATTGATATTCTGCCACAGCCTTTCATAAATTTTCATATTCCACTCCTAAGTGTGATGGCAAGTGTCAGAAAACCAAATGTAAAACAAAAACTTGAAACAATTCACATACACGTGAGTACATATCAATATGAGAATAGGGCACACATTTAGCTCATACTACTAGTGATCAAAGCAGAATGGGCAAGACATCCAGGAAGGAAGGTAATGATTAATTTTCTGTGTCAACAGGAGTAGGCCAATGTCATATGAACTGCTGGTAAAACATTTCTAAGAGCATCTAAGAAGAGATAGCATTTGGTTTTGTTGAAGTAGTAAAAAGCTCCACCTTCAACTAATGTAGGTAATCACACCTCATTTATTGTAAACAGAACAATTGAAAGAAAATAGAAGAAATAAATTCAATCTCCCTTTCAGTAACAAGTTCTATTTTCTGTCTACAACTTTGAAGTTCCTGGTTCCTAGGTTTACAGAACCTGAGCCATTGGCTCGTCTGGGTTTCAAGAGGAGACAGTACCACTGTCTTCCTTGGCTCTCTAATTCCATAGCATAGGGAGAATTTATGGTTGGATTTCTTATCTCTACAGCCCTGCAAACTAATACCCCTGGTAAATCAGCATTTTCTACACACACACACACACACACACACACACACACACACACTCACATTTTTTCTCTCCTGGTTTCATTTACCTGTAAAATCCTAACTGAGAAAGGCATAAAATATGAATAATGATTATAACAGATTGGAACATTCATGTACCTCAATGAGTTGAACAGCCCTCAAAAATACAACACCCTTTCTATTTAAAGGGAAATTTTCATTTATCCAAATGTATGTCCAGGAAAATGATGGGGATGAAAATTTACTTGGACAGGGCATATGAATGTAGTAATGGAAAGTACTTATGGTTAGACATTTCAGAAGTAAGGCTTCCAAAATTCATAGTATGGCAGTATAGGATTTTAAGCTTTATTTTACTTAAAATCACATGTGTGAATATGAACACTAAATTCTTAATTGTATATATGGGTATAGTATATAGGTATATATAATATTTATGCATATATATGTGTATATATATTGCATACATATGTGTACACACACACACACACACACACACACACACAGACATATATACACTCAAGCTCTCCTCGAGTCCATATAATGTTATATGGAAGTAACACTGTAGGTAGCTATAAGCTACCCAACAAGGGTGCCAAAGGAATTGAAATTTAGTCTTCTGAAAGAACAGAATGAAGCCTTAACTGCTGAGGCATCTCTCCAGCCAAATTAAGATATGTTTTTATCCTAAACAAAAAGAAGTGGAAAAGAACTTACCTGATTCTAGAGATGAAACTTTAACCCAGGAAACAATTCAGTGCATACATCATTTGCAGGGTCATCTTTTATATTTTGGGGGTCAACTTTTGTATTTTTACATATAAAAGTTTCCATTTTCACAAAGAAAAAATAAATGATTATTTTCTGTAGACTACCAACTGTTAGTTTTGTAAAATGTCACTTTTGGTATAAAAGACAAGGTAATTTAAAGAAGTTGCTTATAGAGGACTACAGTGATTTTGTTTTAGGTTCCAAATTTTTACTTCATAATGTAGCTGAGATCTGCTTGCTCAGAAATGACTAGAGTAGAAATAACTATGTAATATTTACTAACAAGGGATTTTTTTCCCATTACTGGTTCACCTGGCTACTGAAGCAAGGAAAGCTGGATGAGCAGAACAGAAATAGAAATGGATAGAAATTAAATAAGCTCCACATGAAGTAAATAAATGTTTGATGATGGATCAAATAATTTTAACATTGAAGGAATATGTATGGGATTTAAGTGAGTTTTGGGAGTAAACAGATCATATGATAGAATTTACATTGTTTGGCATAATTAATATTCTTGTTAATATTTGAAACACAGTACTGTTAAAAACTACAACCATAAAATTCAAGGAAGGAAATCAAAGATCAAATACTAGAAAGCAACTAAAGTAATATATGCCAAAGTCAAATGGATGATGTTGGGCAAGAAAGAAAATAAACAAGGCAGTTGCATAATTGGTTCTGTTTCTGTAGCCAATGATCAGAATGTTCAGATGTAAAATACCTATATGAACAGGCCCAATGATCAATATAGGTGCCCAGGGGTTAAAATCCCTGTGGCGATACAGACTACATTCTTTTCGAGTGATTGTTGCCTTTTCTTGCTTCACAGGACATCCCAATTTTCTTGGTATTTGTCTTCATGCTGTCATTTACAAAGCTATCAGTGTAACAGCTGCATTAGCATTCATCTACAGCAGTTCCTGCTCTCACAATTGGGAGTTGTCAATATTTAGTGTTTTAAGGACCCATGTGATTAACTTAATCACATGATTAACTAAGCTAACTAGCTAACTAACTTAGCTCTACTCTGATGATCAAGGAAAATTGGGGCACTTAAGGTCTTAATTGAATCACACCTGTGCAGTCCATCTTGCCCTATCTAATGGCATACTCACAAGCTAAGAGGGTATCATTACAATTCAAAATTAAGAAGGAGAGAAAGACAGACAGATAACTCAACTCTATTAGCCTCTAAGTTGTTTATAAAAATTCTTCTATTGCTTTAGAATGCTCATTTCTCTTTTTAAAAGCAATGAATCATACTTCAAAATCTTATTTTTTCACATATCTATAGGGAAAAAGTCTTGTGCTTAATAAATCTAGCACAATGATATTTAATACTATGTCACTATATTATTGATATCTGTTGGTGAGTATCAACTATACTCACAATATGAGCCCATATATGTTATTGTTTTTTAGGAAAATTAATCATATTTATGATGATTAAAATCCTGTCAGTAGTTTAATGGATTCTCTGGTTCTATGTGAGACCCTTCTAAAGCTTTGAGACTACCAAGAGCAAACAACTATTTTATTTTGGCTACAATTTAAAATTTGAAGTCATTATTACGATTAGTTAAATTCTTAATGATAGACATAAAAGTTACAAAAGCCTTTCTGTGTCTAAAATGTGAGCCTCTCAGATTGCCAAGATGGCTGGGTCAGTAAGGGGGCCTGTAGTCAACCCCAATGACCTAAGTTCTATCCCTGTGTCTCTGGAACCTACATGATGAAAAGTGAGAACTGACTCTTAAAAGTTATCGAATATTCACAAGGCTTGCACAAACCTTGTGGCATATGCATGGTTAGACACAAATACACACACACACACACACACACACACACACCATATACAAACTAAATGAGTACATATATTATCATTTTCTTAATATGAATATACAATTCAGTAATTTTAAAAGTATCTTTATTTGAAAGAAAGTAGGAGTAAACATTTCACAAACTCATCCTTCATCATGCTGGCCCATTTTCTCCACAACAATGTAAATAGCAAACGGAAGAGCTGAAGGGGATTGCAACCCCATATGAAGAAAAAGAGTATCAATTAACCAGACCCCTCAGAGCTCCCAGGGGTGAAGTCACCAACCAAAGAGCATACACGAGTTGGTCTGTGGTTGTAGAGAGCCGAGGTGAGCAGTGATAGCCAGCAGATGGCGCTGACATCCGCTGCTCTCCCAAGTTTACAGGTAAATTGCGCATGTGCCTAGAGCCAGAGCGTGCCAAGTCATGACCCATCCTGGGGCATATTACGCTCCTGAGTAAACAGCCAATCAGAATGAACACACGGCTCCAGGGCATATATAAGCAATGCCTTTTTGGGGGTCGGGGGTCGCCCTCTTGAAGATGTAATAAACAATTGCTGCAGAAGGATCCTGTGTGTGTCCGTGTGTTCCTGCCGGCGGGAAACCTGTGCGGACAACATGTGGCCCCCATTACTTATGTAGCAGAGGTCTCACTGAGCAGGGAGGCGCTTGGTCTTATGGAGCCTTGATGCTCCACAGAAGGCAAATGACAGAGGGATGAGGAGGGAGTGGGTGGGTGAGCACTCTCTTGGTGGCTAATAGGAGGGAAATGGGGTGGGGGGCTTGTGGAAGGGGGAAAACATTTGAAATGTGAATAAATTAAATAATAAAAATATATTTAAAAAATAAAATTAATTAAATAAATAAATAGGAAACAGTGATCTTGGATAAACAGTCCCCTCCTTGGAAATGATTGTTCTCCAAAAGTGTATTTATTGACCAGCTGGATCCACACTTGTCAGCCAAAATCAGTAGCAAACTATCAGGACTCAGCAAAGACATTCAGTTTAAAGGGAAGAAACTTTAGTCTCTGAGGACAGAAGTGATACTTAGTCCTAGAGATGGTGGCAAATGAACAGGAAGAACTTAGTTAGGAAAAAGATAAAGGAAGCTACCAACTGCTGCCCTGGAATGCTTCTACAGGAAACACTAATGCCAAACTCTCCAAAGTTAGTAATCCTTCAGCAAACTCCCACCCTTTCCCCAGCCACAGAACTGGGAGCACACCACAGTGCATGGCAACCCAACTGGGAGCACACCACAGTGCATGGCAACCCAACTGGGAGCACACCACAGTGCATGGCAACCCAACTGGGAACACACCACAGTGCATGGCAACCCACTCCTCATTAACAGCGAAAGTTTATCCTACAATGAAACATTCATGTAAACAATGCCTCTTCTCACTCACTCTGAACTGGTCACGTGCAGAGACTCTAGAGTACCTTATACTTTGCTAGCTAAAAGGGAGCAGCTGTAGAAATACTCATAGGTTAATTTAACTGTGTGGTATGGCTGGTAACAGGGGTCAATAGTGAAAACCTTTGATAAGTCCACATAAAATATACAAAGTTTATCACTGTGTGTGTGTGTGTGTGTGTGTGTGTATGTGTGTGTGTGTGTATGTGTGTGTGTGTATGTGTGTGTGTGTATGTGTGTGTGTGTGTGTGTATGTGTGTGTGTGTGTCTGTATGTGTGTGTGTATGTTGTGTATATGTGGGGGGCAATGTAGTGTGTTGTGTGTGTATGTGTATGGTGTGTGTATGTGTGTGTGTGTGGTGTGGTATGTATGTGTGTAGATATGCTGTGTGTAGGGGTGCATGAGCACATGAACACACTGTAAAGGCTGCAGAGCATGGTAAAATAATAAGGTATCTTCTATGTCAGAATATATTACTTTGAGTGGGAGAATGATTTGTCTACTATTTGCACTAGAAAGAAAAAAGGATTCTTACATTTGAGCTAGTGTTTCTGTGCCTGGATCTGCTTTCCACCCCTCCAAGAGCTACCTCTGTTTCAAAGACACTGAATGCTCCATTCAAGCACCAACGGTCACTGAGTGACTACCACATTTCTTCCTCATTCACTACCTCCTATCTTCCTGTGGTTTTGTGGGTCTTTGAAAGGGAGTGTGCATGAGATTTGGGCCAAGTATCTCTCATTGTTCTGACATAACCACAGACTAAATTTTCAGTTCAACTCAGGAAGACATAGGCTACAACTCTAGCTCCTCCAGCTAATTGTTATAAAGGTTTATAAGAATACAAACATACATACTTGTTATTACATCATCTGTGGTAGTCATCATACTATGATGGCAAGGCTGAATAGTCTATCATAAGACCATAAAGTCCAGAAGATTCAGTTATTTTCTATCTCACTTTTTATAGGACAGGGTTTCTTATGTGTCCACTGAACCAATCTTAGAAGATCCAGCAAAGTTTTATAGAACTACCCCCAAAGACATGGGGATGCCACAAACTGATAGTATGTAACTTACCACTCATGGTTTCCACCTCAGACTTGCAATTCAAGAAGCTCTGCTTATTTCTTGATTAATCCCTATGAAACAGAGGGTAACTTGTGCTCATAAAAGCAGTATAGCTCAGAGTCCATGTTCAAGGATTACACTGTCTAAATAAGAGGTTTCTTGGTCTCTAGTGTAGTTCCTGTAATGCTTGACTTCATTTCTCCTAAAAATCTCCCTCTTTACAGAATGATAGAGAGTAATGAGGAGATCCATATCCAAAGTAGAAATAGAATGTACTGCCCAGAAGAGTAAAGTCTCATTCTGCAACCCAAAGACAGAATATATCACTCACTGTAGAAGACATTAGTGCTCCCAATTACTCACTACTTTCACTTTAAATGCCTTCCTACGGAAGTGAACTTTACCATGCTGTTGATTTACATCTTAAACACCACATGACTTGCCTTAGCATAACAGGCTCAAGTGTTATTCTAGGAGCTTTAACAGCCATCCATGGATAATCATTTCCACTTTATGTTGCTCTGAGAAGTTTGTAGTCTCAATAATATCAACTACTAAAGCCTATACCTTCAAATGAAGAAGCTATGCTGAAAAAACATCCAACTCTCAGCTGCTTTCGCTAACAAAGAATAAGATGAAAAACGTATATTACTGTCAGTACTGCTGCTATTCTTGTTTGTGTAAGTTGCTATATTAGCACATCTGATAATTAGTTCAGAAAGACTAATGTAATAGTTACTATGTGTGTGTGTGTGTGTGTGTATGTGTGTGTGTGTGTGTGTGTCTATACTTCAGTGCTAACTATCATAGCATTAGACTGTATATGAGTTCTAGTTTATAAGGTTTAAAGGCACAGCATAGCACCTTAAATCTGTGAGTTTCTGCCAGACACAATCTTTCTTCCCAGCTAACTGGCAACATCTGGGAAACAAAGAAACAAGTGGAGAAATAGCCACTTAATAGGTAGAGGCCAGAGGAATGTTAATGCTAAAGTTTGCAGTGTGCAGAACAGCATCCATTAACAAAGAATCACTTTTCATAATATATACAGAGTGTCGAGTTTGAAAAATCATGATTGAGAAAAGAGGAGAGGTTAAAATAATCTATGGATATAATGAATTTTTCTATGTAATATGAAAAAAAAACTAAAGTTTTCTACAGTTTTTCAAAGACATATGATACCAGGTATTTGGAATGGAAAATTAAGATTTTTCCTGAGAATTCTTAAACATAATAAACTATATAATAGCTGTGATATCAGCAGCATCATCTGAACTGAGAGATACATAGGGGATTTGTTTGTTTTATAAGCTCCTCCTAATTTAAGTCTAAAACTCTCCCTGAAATTTCCTTCATTCCCATTCAGGCAAAATATATCTTGAGTTTTATATGAGTGCTATTTTAGAGTCTGCTTTGCTTATCCCCAAAGAACTGTCCAGTTCTTTCAAGAACTGACCAGTACTATCAAGATAGAAGAATTATTTTCCTTTATACAAGGAGCAACATGGCTTATGCTCAAACATTCAACAGCCTGAAGATTAAATAGATCATAAATATTCAAGCACTCAAAAAGCAGCCCTGGTGAGATGCATCCAGGTGAGATGCATGTATTAAGCAGCATTTGCACACAGAACTGATAACCAAAAGGCTGGAGAGAAAAGAATCTCAAGAATGGTACGTTCATATCCATGTGTACCACAAACATTGAAGACCAGTGAACAAGTACTGTTAAGGTGTTTGGTATTAATGATCAATCAAGAACACCTTTTTCCTCCAACAAGATATAAGCAAATAAAAGATAGGCTTCAAACATATAATTGCATGGCTGCCTTTTTAAGAAAATCTATGTAGAATTGCTTTTGTTTTTGCTAGTTTTCAGCTACCGAGTTTGCACAAAGCACTGGATTAACATCTAGTCCTTACTGTCAAGTCTCATTCAGGACAGCCCAGTTGGGAGTGTAATGCTTAGGCATGGTGCCTGGGTGTGAGGGATAGATTGGATCCTGGCAACCGGGAAGACTGCATACTTTGCTGGAAAAGGAGAGGACCCCATTACTTCTGCTCTGGTGCTGAGGCATCCAAATGTAACAGCCTTCTCTAGTGATCATCAGGAACTTCTTTTTAAATGGTTATTTTTAAACATTGCCATATTTCAGCTTGAAGAACTGTTCAGAATTTCAACATAGACATTTACTTGAATGTTTACTTATTTCTTTTAGGAGAACATGTTCTCGATTGACCACAAATTCCAGAAACCCAAACAATTGTATGCTTCTTGGATTTGTTCTTTTATTCTCAGAATTTTTGTTGGCTATTGGGATCTTTAATCATTCCATGGAGATTTTAGGACTATTTTCTACTTCTCTGAACCATGTCATTGGTATGATAATGCCATTTGCAGTAAATATGTGAGATGCTTTGAGTAGAATGATCACTTTTTCAAAGCTAATTTTCCTAACATACAGAACTATGGAGTCTCCCCTTCTGGCATCTCTCTAATTCTTTCAGTCATTGGGTGTATTGGTGCTGTTTTTGTTTGTTTTTTTGTTTGTTTGTTTTATTTTTTCATTCATGATGACTAACATGAATTCTATTTTCTTTCTGTTTTCTTTCTGAATGAACTTGTTGTTGGCACATAGAAAGATGCTGAACTTTGTGCATTGACTTATTTTAGTGCTATTTTACCTTACCTGTCAGTTCTAGTATTCCTTTAGAGGAACCTATTAATTTTTATATATAAAATCTACTCAGCAAGTAGAGATGAGTTGAAATCCTTTATTTATTCTTTACATATCTCTGTACCTATTATTTCTTCATCTTGCTTAATTTCTCTATTGAATTTCCTGGTAATATATTGAGGAAAAGTGATGTTAGTAGATCTTTTTCTTTCTACTGCTTTGAAAGAAAACATTTTCAATTTTTCCACCCTTGGAATTATGCTAGCTTTAGGTTTGTTGTCTACATTTATTGTAGTGAATAAAGTGTGTTCATTCTGTACCTAACTGATTCAACAATCTTATTATAAAGAGATGACTAAATTTTACTAAATGTTTCTTCTTCATCTACTTATGAGCATAGAAATATTGTCCTTGATTTTATCTGGCTTTACTTTCACAGTATAAAATGCTCCAGGAAACCAAACCAGACAAGACCAAAAAAAAGTAGTATTAATAAAGACAAAAGCAGAAAGTTAAGAAATACATGCACTTGGACTATAAAGACATTCTGCAGATCAGTGTGCAGAGTCTTCAAAATATTGAAAGTAAAACCTCCATAAGACCCAGACTGTGTCGTGCCAACCCTGACCAACAGGAATTAAGACACGACACAACCGGTTCCTTCTCTTAGTGGTTTACTCAGGATACTTTACAGGCGGCATTGTGGAGAGGTGAACACCCCCCCCCCCCCGATCCCTACTCAGGCACAGCTTATATCCTAGTAGGAGCCCATGAACTCATGCCACATGTCATCTCCCCATAGGCCAGGGAAGATCATGCCACTCTGAAGCACAACCTACAAGCCAAATCAGGTGTTGTTTATCTCAGAGCTCTCGGCCAGCCATCGCCATCTTTAGGGTTTGGACGGCTCTCTACACCAGACATATTATTCATTTGCATATAACCAATGCCCTCTATATTCTATCCATATTTTTTCCAACCCTTTACTTCCCTAGGGGCAATAGCAAAGGAATACAGACAACCTAAATGCCCTTCAATGGATGAATTGGTAATAAAAATGTGGTCATATGCAAAACAGGTATAGTACTCAGCTGGAAAGAAAAATGAAATTTGTAGATAAATGAATGGATCTAGAAGATATTATTTTGGCGGTTGTAACCCAGAACCAGAGAGACAAATATTACATGTTCTCTCTGAACTGCAGTTTCTAGCTTCACATATTATAATGTAGCTATATAACAAAGATTAACTATAAAAACCAGGAAAGTATAAAGGAACCCAGGGGAGAAGAAGGCTTGAGAAGGTGCTAGTAGCATACAGGTTATAGGTAAGGGGAAAGTTAAAAAAGATAAAGAGAAAGCCCTTTTCCTGTGGGCAGTGGATAAAGGTCAATATAGAAGAAAGTACAAATAGCATAAAGGTAATTGGATAAATATTAAGGAATAGTGAAAGAAGTCCAGAGGGCCAGGAAAATTAATAGATATATGTAACACTTGGGGACAGGGAAAGGGGAGAACCACTAGAAAGTCTCTGATGTCATGGATGTGAGAGGGTCCTAGGACCCAATGGGGAAGAAATTAATCAGAATTCCCAACAGTGGGGAGATAGAACTTGAAGAGAACACCTCCAGTAGATAGACATGGTCCCCCCAATTGAGATAGGGGGCCACCCACCCATCTCAAAAATTTTAACCCAAATTATTCCTGTTTAAAGGAAGCACAGGGACAAAAAAGAAAAAAACGAGCAGAAGGAAAGGCCATCCAGAGACCTCCCCACCTTGGGATCCACTCCATCTTCAGATACCAAACCCAACACCACTGTTGATGCCAAGATATGCTTGCAGCAGGAGCCTGGTATGGCTGTCCTCTAAGAGGCTCTGTCAGGACCTGACTAATGCAGATGTTCTCAGTCAAACATTGGAATGAGTCTGGTGACCCCAAAGGATGAGTTAGGGGAAGGAATGAAGGAGCTGAAGGGGATTGCAACCCCACTGAAAGTACAATATCAACTAACTGGACCCTCTTGAGCTCCCAGGGACTAAACTACCAAAGATTATACATGGATGGGTCCATGGCTCCAGCTACATAGCAGAGGATGGCCTTATCTAGCATCAATGTAAGGGGAGGCCTTTAGTCTCATGGAGGCTTGATGCCCCAGCATTGGGGGATGCTAGAGGGGCAAGGTAGGAGTGGGTAGGTGGGTGGGGGAGTACCTTCTTAGAGACAAAGGTGAGTGGGATGCAGTGGGGAATCCATGGAGGAGAAACCTAGAAGAGAACATTTGAAATGTAAACAAATAAAATAATTAATTAAAATACTGATAACAGTAGTATAAAAAGAATAGTACTAGCTTGTATTTATTTAAAATTATATATAATACCGATGTGGTAGTTTGAATGAGAATGGCCACCAATGACACATATATTAGAACATTTGATTTCCAGTTGGTGAACTGTTTGAAAAGAATTAGGTGTGTCATTGTTGGAGGAAATGTATCACTAGGAATTGGCCTTAGTGTTTCAAGTGACCAAGCCAAGCCCAGTTTTGTTCTCTCTGCCTCAATCTTGTAAATAAAAATATAAGCTCTTTGTTAATGGTCCAACGTGCTGCATACTTACTTACATGCTACTGTGCTGTGCTTCATGGTGACCATAGACTAACACTCTGAAACTGTAAGAAAGTCTGGAATTAAAGGCTTTCTTTCAAAATTTGCTTTTTTTATGGTGTATTTTCATAGTATAGAACAGTTACTAGGACAACACATATAAGCATAGTACACCACACACACACACACACACACACACACACACACATCACTTCTTAATAAAGTTATGACACTTGAGTTGGCAATGCTTCCCACCAGAATGGCACACTAACTAAAACCCAGAACTAACCACATGAAGCTTCCTTTTGAGATTCTACTCAAAGTAGTTCCAGTGACTCTTAAGCAATATAGTCTATTGCTGTTGCCCTTAATTCCCATCACTCAGATGAAAGAAAACCCCTCTTGTTAAGAATACCACAGTCTTAGGATACAGGAATGAAATTATTTGAGTTGTATGTAATCTGAAAGCATCCTTCCTGGGGTCTAGTTTCCATAGTACCAGAAAGTACATTGCAATCTGTCAATGGAGAGAAATAGTTAGTATTCCTATGCAGTTATGACACCTACAAACCACAACACATCATGGCATACTATCCAAAAAAGGTACAAAAACTGACACTCACATATTGCTGGTAAAGGGAATAAAGATTTACACAACAGAAAAATAATTGTAACTGATACTAAAAACCTAGACAATTATCTGAGGCTAGTTAGGTCATAGATCTTAGAAGGGAATCTATTACTGCAGTTTTGCTGAATATAATTGTGAACAGCATGCTAAATTGTATCCTTATGCCCACAGATCAGTGTAGTTATCTTGCCTCATGAAAAAAAAAATACTCTCTTTACAGCAAATAAAGATCATCATAGAAAATCAGAACTGGACAGAAGTCAATAGTTTTGGGAAAACTGAACCCAATGGATACATCTACAGTACAGTTCCTACATTTATGACTTAAGAGCCATTGTAAAGCAGTCATAGAAAGGGCAAGAATACTATAAAGTCAGTTGTAAAATAGTTTCTCCCAGAAATGGCAGCATAGGTAATATCCGAACAATGACAGTGTAAATAATTTGTTAGTCAAGGACTTTCTTTATAGTTTCAGAGGGTCAGTGTATTCTGAAACTAGGGCGACAACTCTTCATAACTTCTTCAAGCTGAATATGGATATTGAGACACTTTGAAGGGTAGGAGAATGGTAGAAAAAACAGGGGAGTTGGTTGACCTTAAGAAGGGCCACATTGATGATTGAATTAGTCTCTGATGTCTGTGTCTTAACTGGATCCAGCTGAAAGTCCAAGACATCAGGAGTTCAAGCAGGTGAGTTCAGCATGTCTGAAGATATGACTCCCTGAAGCTGTATATTCTATAATATACAAATCTCAAAACAAAATTTTAGCATCATCAAGATATATTTTTGTTTGATTATCTGGAATCTAGTCCTCTGGGGCCTCCCTTTATCATATCTGATCCATATAACTCTAGAAGGTATATAGACACTAATCACCTTTTCTAAACACACAAAAACAAAACCTTTCTCTCAAAATAGCATATTCTTCAGTAGGCAAGCAGGAAAGTTTGTATTCTGCTCTCTCTTCCAGAGGAATAATAAAACCACAAAACTCAAAATCATACCCATTTTGACAGTTAAAACAATCCAAAACAAATGAAGTAAACTAAAATGCTGTATGTACCTATTCTTAGGCCTGGTGTATTTTGTCAAGCAGGAATATAACCCAAGATTCCTGTGGAGCCCACCAGACAGAGTTTGAGTATCCTGTGAGGTGTAATAGAGCAATATATCTTTCTTGTTATACCATCTATCTGTTTGGCTCTCTGCCTGGAGCTACAGACATATTTTATTAATACCCATTATAATATCTTGTTGATCTCTCTACCTGGAGACAAATCTGCTCCTAACAGTTTCCCATTCATGGATTCAATGAAGCAGCTGAGCATCTTACCTCTGTGAGGCTGTACACTGTGGCTAGGTCACCACTGCACAGAAAATTGCCAGCCTCTCCTGCAGACCTGTGCTGTTCTTGAAAGGGCATAATTTACAGGTTAGGACAGCTTCATTGTGCTGACACAGAATAGGTTAGTCCTTATTATTACTCTTTCTCTAAGGTCTGTCAGATGATCCTGGGCCAGAAGGCTGAAGACTCAGGCTCCAACTTCTTGACTTCCTGGGGCTGTATATTTAGGCAACTCTCTACAGTTTGTCTCAGATCTGGAAGCTGTGTTAAGCTTCCTATATATTTTCAGTTAATGTTGGTCATTCTTGGATTTCTGATGGGGTTGAAAGACTACTTATAGTCTCATAGCCAACCCAGGCTATTTACATTGAGAGAACAGATTTGAGAGTATGGTTTTCAGATGGCATACAGTCTAGAGCCAGGAATAAGTCCTGGACATAAGTATAGAATTATAACTCTTTTAAATTAGGATAGATGACAATGTTACATTTTATTGACAAAAATGATGGACCTGGTGTTAGGTCTATCTTGTACTTTATAAACTACAAAATGGTAATAGTTGTGCTCAATTTATAGTTTGAGAGAAAAGTTTTTTCTTTTCTTATTTTTGTTAAATAGAAAGGATGATATGTTGCACGATTTTCCCTGTTCAATTACATTAAATATTAGTTTATTAGGAGGCCTGTGATTGGACAGGAAAAGAGGAGGCAGAGCTAAGAGCTGCAGAGATAGGGATAGGAGAGAGAGAGAGGGAGGAGCAAGATAGAGGTGCACAGACAGGATGATTCAGAACCAGCATGGTTTTAAATAGCTGCAGGTAGATATGATATCATATAGGAATAAAATAATTAGAATAACCTGTCTAATCTATGTAGGCAGCTTGTAACCTTATCAATTAATTGGCTCTGAAATTATTGTGTGGCATCTTATGAATTCAGAATTTATTGATATATATAAATCGGACAGTTTAATTATAAGCTTCTAGGGTGTTGTTTCTGTGGGGCTGCTGGGTGTTGTGGCGGCTGACCGTGGGGTGAGCTGTTGTAACCTGGGCCTGGCATAACAATGATCTGCCAAGGGAACTTGGGAGACAGAGAATCTGCTGAGATGAGTACATCTTGCTTGTACCATGTGGCCCACTGGTGCCCGGCATAGTGTGGGAACCATGCAGGTCCTTTTTAATATTTCCTGCAACATTTATCCTTTCCCAACTTTGTATCCCTCCTAATACCCTGTATGAAAGCAGGAAACTGTCATAGCCACAGTCATACTGTTGTAAACCTGTAGGTGTAAATACATTCCTGGGCAGACATATCCAGAATGACACAGAAGCACAGGAGGATGACCATTGATAATGATGGCTTACTCATGAAACACTGGATTTTTGCCAGGCGTTGTATCAAATACTTGCATCTATTGCCTCTTGTAAGCTTTGCAAAAGCTCCTCAAGACAGAATCTATCATCATCTTGGCATAGATGAGAGAGATGAGACATATGCAAGTAAGTATTTTGCTTAGTGTGACTTAGTTCCTAAAAACACAATATTGTCTGAGGTTTAATCAAAATCCACACCCTGTTCAAAATCTTATGAACATATTTTATTTAATTATTGTAATATATTTTCACATATTACCCATTATACAGAAGAGAATGATGAGTGAATCAAATTTCACCAAAAATCATCTTGAAATGTGACTTCAAAGTGTACATGCTTAACAGCTATGTACTAATAAAGGACTAATTACATCTCCTGTGTTCTAAAGCACACATTCTTTTCATATGAGTTATCCATAATCCTTAACTTTGGTTATCCTTTCTCTCCACCTCTTCATTCCCCTCATACCCAGTGTTGGATTGAACCCAAAGTGTTTGCTCTCTCTACTTTCACATAATTGATGTCCTATGATCTCAATCTCTCAAGCCACCCAAATGGCCTCCCTGTTGATTTCTGGCTTTTACAGATGCTCCAAATTAAACACACAAAGCTAAAGATTCACAGCTAAGATCCACACATGAGAGAGCATGGGTGTTTATCTTCTTAGGTCTGAATTACAGTACTCAGCATAATCATTTCAAATTCTACCCACTTCCCTGCAAATTTCACAACTGCATTTTTCTCCACAGCCAAAAAGAATCCTATATACATGCTACATTTCCATTATTCAATTATTTGTCAATGGCCATCTTGATTGATTTCAGTTTCTAGTTATTGATCATAGATCAGCAATAAACTTGAATGTGCAAGTTTACCTGTAATAGAATATAGGGTCCTCTGGCTAGAGTCTCAGAAGTGGTATAACTAAGACAAATGGTACTTCTTTTTCTAGGTTTATGGGGAACCTCCACACTGATTTCTCTCACGTGTGCCCCAGTCTACATTCTCACCATCAGTAAAGCCTTAATTTTTTAGATAATGAAGGGCCATAAACTGTAATGATATATTTTGTATGAGAAGCTTAATATTACAAAGAATCAAATAGTGTAGGCAATGAATTCTAGAGCCATACTTCCCTTAGAATTGACTTTGTAAGTTACTAGCTGGATAATCAGAAGCAAATATCTATATTGCCTATTGTTTTTGTCTTTAATTTCCATATGGTAATACAATTCTCCTCCAGAAATTATTTTATAATTAGATGACTTTGTGTGTATTTGGCATGTAGTACACTCTATCTTGTGTTGTTCTAGTCAGTAGGACCTTCAGATGGTAGAAACCTATGAGAAGCTTCTATGCACTTTGCTATTTCTTCGCTTGTTTGTAGAATTGGACTCACAGTCATACAGAATATACATGCATAGCAATTTATGCCTTTCAATCAATTACCTCTGCCATTATTAATTGCTTCTCTGTTGTCTATTTACTGAAAAACTACACATTGAAAATCAACATGCTGTGGGTTCTCACCTCAGAGGTAGATGAGGTTCATGAAGGTGGTATTTTCTTGCACCTGAGTACTTAATACGAGAAAATGAATAAGCTGGAAAAATACTTAGGCTTAACAATGAAAGAGTCTGAAAAGTAGCTAGCTAAATTATGGGGGAACTACTGAATGATAAAATTCAGAAACAGAAAATCTGTAGGACCCACTTTGTCCACAATGACCCAATTTTAGCCTCTTGGACTCCAGCTGTCAGAATTGCCCATTGCCCCACATTCTCTCACTATCTTAAACTTTTATGCAATAAAATGCATATTTGGTATAGTCTTCTATATACAATTCATAGACTCTGTTCTAGTATCACAATTGATACAGATTAATGAGATAATAACCATGTTAAGGAATTCATAAACATCTCTATATTGCTTGAAATATGAAATATTTGTAAATAAAACAAACCAAGAATATATTCATTTAGAAAATTAATTTTTACTTCTTCTAACCCATTCTTTATGCTCTGTGGAATATTTTAAGTGACCAATATAATGGTTTAAACAAAAACCTATTCTAGAAAAATAAATGTATAAACTTCATTATGAAAAATATTTTCTTAGATTGCTATAGTAGTTACACAAAAACATGAGTTTGCTTTACAGTTAGTGTTGCTTTTAATTGAGTTTTTTTCCAGAAAATATCCTACAGATTTGTAATTTCATTTATCCACTGATATACTAACTGTTGTGAACTTTCTGTAATTCACAATTCAAAGACCTAAAGGATACTCAGGGGCAGTCTTGCATAACAAGCCTTTAAATTATACTTATTACAGCAATAATAGAGCTATATCTGAAACTTTTCCATATTCTTTTAGCTTTTCAGCTCTTTGGGGAATTGGAAATGATTAGTCTCTATTCCTAGCTAAATTCCAATTGGTAATAAGGATGGTTTAAAAAAAAGGAAATAAACTTGGTCATTAAAAACAAAAAACAATCTCAAATACATTTGAATAGTACATTTTCATGTCCGTTTTCCAACTCCAGTAAAATTTTTCATAAAATATATTACTCATTACAAACCCACTGAAATAGAAACATAAAATATGAGCACATGTAAGATAAATTCAACATTACAGAAATATTTTGAAAATAAAATCCAGATGCAATGATGTTTTTAAATTAGGAAACAACTATATTCATGAATTTCTTGCTGGATTACAGTCTCTTTCCACATTAGTTGTTGAGAAAAGCATTTAGTAAATGAAGAAAAATCTAGTAATGGCATTCACCTTCCTGTTTCTGAATATTGGCCTACAGCCAAGGGAAGCTACAACATTTAGCACAACCATTGTCTAGTATCTGGTCCCTGATACAGTTTGAGGCAACAATAAAAACCACTATCCTGTAATATAACATATGCAAGGAAAGAAAAGGTATGGTCTCTGGGGAAAATCAATTACACACAATAAGGCCAATGGGTTTGAAATCTGTGAGCAGGCACCCACTGCCTGACATCTTCAAAAGTTAGTGATTCAAACTTTATTTAGATTTTAATTATAAGTAACAAGTTTTAACATGAAACTTCATAATTATCATCCAAGAGCTAGGAAGATGGTTCAGTGGATGAAGCACATTGGAAGGCACAAAAAGCAGAGTTAGGAGCCCCAGAATCCATGTGGAAGTCACATGTAGTCCTACATTTTATAGAGACAAGAGATCCCTGGGCAAATTGGCAAGGTAAACTAGCTTGATTTGGCTAAATCTGGACTCGGGGAGAAAGCTTGCCTTAATAAATAAACTGGAGAGCAATGGTGGAAGATAGCTAACATTGACTTGTGATCTTCATATACACCCTTGGACATAACTTCATTCATATGTATATTCACATGCATGTAAACAAACAGCACAGCACTAATATATGCAGGCCCCACAATAAAAAATGATCCACAAGAACAAAACTGTATTTATATTCACAGTGTCAGATTTCCTTCTGATGTTTTCATCTCTAAAAATTTCATACAGTAACATTGCTTTATATATGAGCTGGAGCATCAACACAGAAAGCAGGCCTACCATGTGATGGAGGGCGACGTAGAGGGAGGGAAGAGGGAAATTATAATTTAAAAAATTAAACTTTAATTTGCTTGCTTATTTGCCTTACATGTCTATTTTGTTTTTAAAAATACAATGAAATAGCTGCAAGGCACTAATTAATTCAAACAATCAATATGGGAGACTCAGAGACTACATCTATCTGTGGTAAGGAATAATAATTGTCAGAATATTACATTTATTGTCAATCACTGCCAGGCAAATAGGACCAAATGCCTTTGTTTGTATGTCTCTCAATTTAATTGCAATTTCCTTTGTTAGACTTTTCTATTTGCTTATCTCTTCTGCTTAATATTTTGGAAACATGTGTTCAGTGTAAGAACAAACCTCCCATAATATTATCATCTCAAGCTTAAACAAAAATGTTTTTCTGTTTTGTATTATTTTTACAAGCGTACGTTATAATTTGATTCTTTACAAATGTGTGCTAATACTTAGATGTAGTATGAATCCATTAATTAATTTGCACTTTATGGATATTGATGGGATCTTAGCAACATGTTGTACCATATAATAGAAGCTCTGTAGCCAAGGAAGTACATCTTCCAATTATCAGTACAATTAACCTGTTAGCTGGCGTGTATCATTATTATTGTTGTATTTATGAAGACTCTGCTAAGCTCTATTAAATTACATTTTTGTTTCCAGCAACTCCTTATGAGACCCTTAGAGAGGAATTTTCCTATTTCTATTATAATGAAGAAAACAATAAGCTGTTTATTTTCTTGTGATGTACCATTTATAACACAGGCACCTCATACATTGTAATACCAACTAATTTCTGGCTATCTCAATGCATTTCCGTAGTAGCTAGTACAACAGCATATCCTAATTGATGCCCCAGTGAAAAGTCTCAACACAAAAAAGGCTTTCAATTAAAGAGGCATATGATTAAAAATGATAAACTTCCCTCCTCAACTTTCATATTTCTTTTAGAAATACATACTATAGCAGCAAGGCTAAAATTCTAGGACTGTAACACAAAAGTCAATTTTGTTCCAGCCACTTGAAACTTTAAATACTGCTTTCAGTTATTCGAAAGGGTGATAATTGCTGTCAACATTTTAAAACAGAAAGACTACAACTTTGTAGGTACTAGACATTCCATTTAAATATCCTGCTCTTGCCTTTCTTGTGTATCAAGAGAGTTTTCCAAAATAAGTTTGTATAAATATTAAGAACAATATGAAAATAAGATTCACAACAAAATGTACAAGTAGAAAATTTACTATATAACTGTGTAAATACCAGAGGCAAGAAACATCCTCTAAATAACTTATTTCTTCATGTCTTTAAAATTCTCAAGAGAAAACCTTCCTAACCTTTAACTGGATATTAAGAATAGCCCCATAGGAGGGACAATAATATGAACCAACCAGTACCCCAGAGCTCCCGGCGACTAAACCACCAACCAAAGGGTACACATCGTGGGACTCATGGCTCCAGCTGCATATGTAGCAGAGGATGGCCTAGTCAGTCATCAATGGGAGGAGAGGCCCTTGGCCCTGTGAAGGTTCTATGCCCCAGTGTAGGGGACTATCAGGACCAGGAAGCGGGAGAGGGTGGATTGGTGAGCAGGAGGGTGGGGAGGAAATAGGATTTTTTTTTTGGAGGGGAAACCAGGAAAGAGGATAACATTTGAAATGTAAATAAAGAAAATATCTAATTTAAAAAAAAAAGAACAGCGGTATAACGTCTGACTGTGGGTCTCTGCATCTGCTGTCAGGGGAAGTCTCTCTGGTAGCGACCAGACAAGGCTATAAGTATGGCTGAATATCATTAAGAATCATTTTGTTAATTTATTTTCTTAGAACCGTTGTAACTGATTCTACCCTAGGCCTCTGGGCTATTCAGTATCCAATTCCTTGCCATTTAAGCAGTGTCGAGAATGGAATCCCTCTTGTGGAGTAGGTCTCAAGCAGACATTGGTTGATCACTCCGACAAGTTCTGTGCCACCATCGCCCCAGCACATCTCACAGGCAGGGCAGATTGCATGTCACAGGTTTTATTGCTGGGTTGGTAGTTTCCATCACATCTGTCCTTTTGAAGCTTAGGGAATTCCATAAAAGAGAGGGAGGAAATATTTTTAAGAATTAGAGGGGATGGAAGACACTGGGAAAACATGACCCACTGAATCAACTAAGAAGGGTGCATATGGGCTCACAGACTGAACTAGCAAACACTGGGCCTGCAGGGGATCATCAGGTTCTCTGCATATATATTACAGCTGTCCCCTTGGTGTCTTTATGAAAATCCTAACTTTACAAGCTGGTGTATCTTTGATTCTTTTACCTACTCTTGGAGTTTTTTCCTTCCTTGGAAGTTCTTAGAGAACTTCCTTGGAGTTCTTGGTTGCCTTGTCCATGAGGGATTTTTCCTTTTCTTATTTTGTTTTGTCATGTTTGATTGTCATCTCTTGGAGGCCTGGACTTTTTGGATAAGGAATAGAGGAGGGATGGATCTGAAGAGAAGGGAGATTTATGGGAGTTGGGAGGAGTAGAGAGAGGAGAAGCTACGGTCAGGATGAGAGAAGAACCTATATTCAATTAAAAAAATAAAAGAAAAGATGTGAAGGGCAACTCCTGCAGTGCCTACATTCCTAGTCTGTGATACCCTCCCAGTGGAGAGCCCTTTGTTGAACCACTGTAGTCTAGAGCCAGACTGGGTTCAATTTTCCAGTCTTTCTATTTTTCCCCTAATTAAAATTGATCTCTCATTGGGGAGGGATACAAGATCACATCAACAAAATTACAGAAAATGAGGACAAAATACAGGCAATATACACCTAACAGATGCTGCCATAGGAAAGAAATACCAAACTCATTTGTTCTGGATTGCCCTATCACAGTGAAGTTACTCAGCCCAAAGAAGCACAACTAATAAAACAAAATCCCTAAATGACATCTTTTCAAATGTGTGTCATTACCAGTCAATGTAGCTAGTAGAAGACAGAAAAATGCCACTGTACCACGCTCTCAGCACACCATAAGTTTCTTCAGCAAGATGACCCTTTTCCTTCCCTCATATTTCACTGCATCTGTTTGTTTTTACCTATTAATCAAAGATCATTATAGATTTTCCCTTTAATGTTTTTAACATAAAACCCTCTTAAGAATAAAACAATATGGTGTGTTCTAGTTAAAATCCTATTGAAAGTTATAAATGTGTGGTCGGTAAATGTTATTTCTACCTATATATAGCCTAACATTACTCTAACAAATAATTTCTCAGAAACATTCTATCAAGTGAATAACAAGGTCATAAAGATGTCATTTAGGAAAATGAAATTAAAAGCAATGAATTTAAAGTGTTTTTCTTAATAGATACTTCAAAATAGAATACACATGTTCACTGGTATTTAGCATTGTTTTAAAAATAGTTTACATCATTCCATTAATGCTTATCTCCAAGCATGTTGTTTTATATACATTAATCTGAATAACCTGAACAAACACATAACAAGGCTAGTTTTGGCAGAAGGACAAAGGACACTTTCCCCTCAGCTCATAACAAATTACTTTCATTAAGGACAAATGGTCTCAGAGCATTTTTCTATTTGACTCTCTA
>JADRCD010217347.1:0-16267 GCA_019843815.1 Montemys delectorum
GTGAGAAGTTTTGTGACCACAACTTCCTCCTACACGTGGGAAATAAGCACTACCAGGAAAATATGCTGCTAGGTGAGGCAGGTCTGGACGCCTAGGGCCTTAGGGAGCGAAGGGCTGGGGCAGATAAGAAACGAGGCAGAGGGGAAGGTGTCAGAGGTGATGGCCTCTAATACTGATGAAGGGCTGGAGCAGAGTGCACCAGAACTTAAGGAGGGGCAATCAGAGAGGGCGCACTGTTGTAAGGATGGTTGGGAAAGGGTCAGAAAGAACAACCTGGCTGAAACCAAACCTGTCATTAGGCAGCAAACAGAAGGTCACTTAGGACAATTAGGACATTTTGACCATGACAGGCGTGGACTCCAGAATGTAATGGAAGGGAGGGGATATAAAGGAGAGAACTCAAGGGAGCAGGCAGAGTCTAAAGGGAAAACAATGACCATGCTTAATGGAGACCGAGTCCCCATCAGACCACCACGCTAGGTTTCCCTTGTTTGAATGAGAAGGAAACAATCGTTCCCCAATGTTTGGTCTCTCTGCTAAAGATTCATAGTACTTGAGATGTTGTAGAAGCCCTCTACATATTGGACGGAAGAATGAATGAGGAAAGGGATGAGCGAATGAAGTGTCTATGGAAAGGATGTCTAACTGATAGAGCAGTCCATACGCCTGTGCCCTGGGGGAGCACACAGATGGAAGATTCCACCAGAGCCAGATGGTGGGAGAGGGTGTTTCACTCACTAGAGGAAAGGACAGCAGTAGCTGGGTGTGTAGAACCCAGTGCAATAGCTACCTTAGGCCAGGGCGTGGCTGGCAGACTAGCAAGGATGTTGTTGCCAGCGCCGCCAGCCAGTCCCTTTTCAGTTAGTTAGCTTCTTGCCCCCAGTGTCCAGCTTCTTAAACTGTGGGCTGCATAACTGAATGCGTGTGTGTGTGTGTGTGTGTGTGTGTGTGTGTGTGTGTGTATGTATATGTGTGTGTGTGTATGTGTATGTGTAGGGATGATGGTCGACAAACTTTTGGTAACAGGAAAATGTATATGAACATACAATGACTGAAAAAAGAGTTCAGAGTCAAATGCTTCTGAATCTGAAGTGTTTCTGGAAGCATTTGTCTGTGTTGCATTATGGGACTTCTCTGCAGGCTCGGTTATGAACTCGAAACACTTTGTACTTTGCAACGAACATGGGGTCACACCATGCAATGCCAAGCAATGCTGGCTCAAATAACATTGCTTGGATTTGAGGCCACCCTAGGTTATGAATTGCAGTGTTTTTATGGTACATCCAAAGTTTCCTGCTCTTACAGAAAGAGAATATTGTCGTTATGGAAAAACAAAGGCAGCATTTCCCTACCATTGTTCCTCAGCATGTATTAAATCAGTTTATCTTTGTATTGGATTATGTTTGATATTAAAAATTTTTGTTTGGATTGCTGACCATAAAATATTGTTCAGTAATTTTGCCTTGGGATTAGGACAAGATTTCTAGTAGTTTCTAAATGATCCTAGGCAGGTTTCTGCCATTTGTACTATGTATTTAGGTGCAGTTGCTTCTCAGCATTGATGATCATAAAATGCAAATATTGATCAGCTCTGAAGAATGTGCTCTGGCTTGCAGTTTCAAGTGAAGGCCAAAACTTAATGCTCTCTATAAAAATGAACAGCCACAGATGCCCAGTGTGTGTAACCTTGACTGTCAACTTGATGAGGTTTAGAAGCACCATGAAAACTAACTTCTAAGCATGTCTGTGAGGGATTTTCCAAATTAGGTTGATAAAGGAAGACTCATCCAAAATGTGGAACCATCTATGGGATGGGATTTTGGACTGAAAAAAAAAAAAAACCAATAGTGTTTACCTCTCTCTGCTTCTCAACTGTGGAATCAATGTGATCAGCCACTTCAGGGTCTTGCCCATATGACTTCTCTGTCATGAGGGACTGTAGCCATGAACTGTGAGTTGAAATAAATCCCTTTTTCTTCCGAGATCAGATGAGATTGGGCGCGTTCAGGCTGGTATGGTCGTAGACAAATCCATTTTTCTTAAGTTGCTTTTGTCAGGAATCTTGTCCAAGTTCAATTAGTAACAAATACGGCATGCAAATTTACTTTCGTGTGTGTGTCAAAGAATTATTTTTAAAGCAATTTCTTTGTCATTTATTACCAGCAAATGTTTGACTTGCATACTATTTTGTATGCCGATGAATCTAGGGTTATATGAGATTTTCTCAGGCAGAAAGGGGTCTATAAATGTCACGTTTATTTCCTCTGATGAAGTGATGAGATGAGAGCCGTACCCAAGCTCTGGGCTGAGCCCAGAGCATTTCCTTCTTTGTTCTAACGATCCCCAGGCTTAGGCCTGGAAACTTCTAGCCTCTGTACAAGGTGACTGATTCCATTTGGCTTCTCTCCACTTCTGACTGAATTGCTCTGCTTGACCACATACTAACTTTGGCAATTTGTTCTAATCTTCCAGTTCCTTCTTATTCTCTGTCTTGTTCTGTCTTGTTGTGTCTGTCTTGCTCTCTCAGCTTACTGCTTTGTAAAACACTCCCACTTGTCTCTGTAAAATTGTCCTGGTAAAACAATAAAACTGCCATACATACACGCCACACCTCCCCCCCTTCTTTCTTGATGCTCTTCAGTAGCCTCACTTTTTTGTGCTGTTCTTTTGTGAGTTGGGCATATCCTATCTCTGACTGATGCTGACAAATCTTTCTCTGATTTGTCATTTTGTTTGCCCCTCGATGAGATATTACTTTCAACCATGGCTGCTTCCTTTTACAAACTAACCTTATCTTCATTGTTAGGGATTAAATGTATGTACTAAGGGTATGTCTGTATTCTAGGTAGATCATACTGTAATTCAGGGTATGTCTGCATTCTAGCTAGATCAAATCTTTGGATGTGATCCCTTGTTAGAACAGCTATGCTGCTGGATTAAAATTCCTCTATAGGAGTCATGAGAAAATGTTTTTAAGAAGCCATTGAATTAGGGTCTAGACTAGTGGTTCTCAAGCTTTCCAATGCTGTGACCCTTTAATACCTCATATTGTGGTGACCCCCAACCATAAAATTATTTTTGTTGCTACTTCATAACTGTAATTTTGCTACTGTCATGAATCATAACGTAAATATCTATGTTTTCTGATGGTCTTAGATAACCCCTATGAAAGGGTCATTTGATCCTCAAAAGGTCACAACCTACAGGCTGAGAACCACTGGTCCAGTGGAAAAGGAGCAGAAACAAAACAAAACAACACTTAAAGCTTTGCTGCCAACCTACAGCTCAAAGGGGAGACCCAGAATGTAAACAGCTGGTTAAAAGGAGAAAGAATTAGTTCAGTTGAGCATCTCTAGGTGAGGCATGGGGAGGAGTATTCTTAAGTAAGGACAGAACCAGAGGGGACTCACTTGGAAATTAGCTCCATGTTTTTAGAGAAATAAATCCTGTAGCCCTTTAAGGCTTCTTAACATGCCACATTTTAAAGTTCAAGGTTAAAGAAACCATTTCTGTATTGCAAGCCGACAAACCAAATCAGGGGTCTCTATGACTTTTTCATGGTATTCTGGAACAACTGGAGTGCTTGTTGTTTTATTTGTTTTTTTTTTTTTTTTTTTTAAAGACTTATTTGTTTTTATTTTACGAGTACTGGTGCTTTGCCTGCCTGTATGATTGTGTACCACATGTGTGCAGTACCCACAGAAGCCAGAAGAGGGCATCAGATACCGTGGAACTGGAGTTACAGATGGTTGTGAGCTGTCAAGTAGGTCCTGGGACTTGAACTTAGATCCTCTAGAAAAGAGGTCAGTGCTCTTAATCACTGAACCGTCTCTCCAGACTCACTCTTGTTGCTTTTTAACCACACCGACCATTTGTACTTGCTGTGTCACCAGCGTGTACTTTGTACTCCCTCAGATTCCTGTGTTGCATTGCAGCACCCTTATTCTTTGTGAGGGTCGCTTCTCCTTCGCAAAGACCATCTCCCCAGTATAAAGTAGCTGCTCCCAGGTCTTATCATAGTACTCTCCTTTAGAACAACCTTACTCATTTAAATGCATGCACACTGAATGTCTCCTTCTCTGTGAAGGCTTGTCTGTGTATCCTGCAGAAGTTGACCTGCACTTGATATTCTGCAGGTACTTAATATGTAGCAAGTGGACATTGTGCTCTTGGGATAGATTCAACGTGGTTACAGAGTACTGGCCTTCTCCACAATTTGGTCACGCATTTATACAAAGTATGTATTCATCCTCATTCGTATGCTTTCCCCACTCTGTCTCCTCTCAATTAATACCCCGTCAATGTGCGCGTCGGGAGAGCGTCTCCTCTGTTACTATTGTGTGGGACGGTTTGTATAAGATAGAAGCTGCCTAGGCCTTGGAAGTGTGAAAGTATATCTTCTTTAACACCCCCCCCCCCCGAGCCTGTTGTTTTTCTCATGGGAACATTTTAAGCGATTGCCCAAGTTCCTTAGTAATAACAAGATTGTTCAAGCTATTTCCTTTTGAGATTGTAAAGGAAAACAATTCTTTAAAATTCTCCTTGGGATGTGACCATTTCACCTAAATTTCTAAGCTAAATTTGGTAGGAGTGGCTACCTCTGGGTGTTCTTGGTCTATGTAATAGGTAGATAAATGTACATTCATATTATATTCAAACATATAAAATGAGGGAGTCACTTGAACTAATGAGGACACTATGTCTTAAACCAATGATTTAAAAAACCAATTGTTCACACTCAAGTTTTACTGGAAACTCGTAAATTGCTGAAAATACAAAGGATGGAAGGAATTTTAGTGCTCGGGAGAGCATTTCCCAGAGACAGATCTTCTGGCCGCGTGGGTTCCCACACAGACCTAGATAGGAACCAGACCCAGAGTTCAGCTTCACATCTTTTCTCAGCTCAGATTCTGACAGAAAACACTCTATCTTTGCCATTCCCCCAGGCTTGGTTCTGGCCTTCTACCCCACAGAGTATTAGAACCTTTCTTTGTCCAGGAGAAGGACAAGAGCAGGGTCCCAGGAGTAGTTTCCTTCTCATGCAAGAGGCACCAGACAGGACAGCTCAAAGGGCACTCTAGTAGAGATCAAATTATACTGAACTAAACAGTGCTTTTGAAACTTAGGACAGCCCTGTGGCCTGATGGGATCCTCTGCGAGTGAAATTGCTACAAGATTTATTACATTATATATCTGGGTCATTGCTAGACCAAAAGGGGAGAAATTCCTGGATAAATGCAGGTGGAAAGGCTTCATCTAGTTTTTGGATATCATTAGCTGTCACAAAGTTTGGAATTAATCAAGACACTTCACAAATGGTAAAATATTTGCAAGCAGGGAGAGGGTGGGGATGCCAGAACCTGTGAATTTATGCCAGCTGAGCATCACAGTGGAGCTGAGCGTCTCTGTGGAGGCGGCTGACAAATGGAGTCACTATTTTGCCAACTCGAGGAAAGCGTTACACAATTGTATCAAAATTGTTCCTATGCAAACAATTGTTTTTTTGTTTTTTTAAAAGGGTCCTTACCTCAAATAACTGCAATTGAGTGCTTTCTGGGTAAGCACAAAGCCAGATACTAATCTCAGACTCTTAGAAGGCTTTTCTCTTGGGATGGTGATGGAGACCATAGGTGTGTAATTCTCTTTTCCCTATTCCTATTTCCTCCATCAGTTTTTTCCCTCATTCAATAATATAGCTTAAGGTTTGGTGGTAGAAAGAGCGGAAGGAGGGAGAGGTGTATTTGAAGCAACACTGGAAGGGAGATAGGTGGAGGTGGGCAAAAAGGAGAGATAAACATTTACCGTCTACTGGCAACATTTACAGGCTTCATTTGTACCCAGAGGAGAAGGAATGAGGCAACTACTTCAGAAAGTTACATATGAAATTTGATGGATTAAGAACTAGTTTAGTCCAGAAAGGTCCTTGACGCTCACTACACCAAACAGCAGAGCTCTATCTCTAGAATCCATACAGTGAAGAGCCAACTTCTGCAGGTTGTCCTCTGACATCCACATTAGCGCTGTGTCATGTGCACAACTTTATACAGAGAATGTTTTAAAAATTGTGTGTGGGGGGGGCTGGGAGGAAGGGGCTGAGATCAGGAAAGTGAATAAATACATTAATGGGAAGAAACCTGAGCTCTATTCTTCCATTCTACTTTGTGTAAATATGTTCTAGAAGCATCCATATACTTTATTAGAACCACAAGGGAATACTTCAGCTGAACCTTACTCATAACATTATGGATTTTTCTGGAAAATGGAACCAAGTCAAACCCTTAATACTTTTTTGCATTACCTATTTGCCTTCTGTGTGTCTATGGATGGGTGGATTATTTGTCAGGGAGCACATATGGATTTCAAAGGACAACTTTCTGAGAGTAGGGATCTCTCCTTCCATCATGTGGATTTCTGGGTTCAAAATTCAGATCTCAGGCTTGTGCCTGAGTAAAGTGCCTTTACCCACGGAACCATTTCCCTGGTCCTATATCATACTATTCTTAAGTTTTAAGACCTGAAACTAAACCTATACAAAATAATAATAATAATAATAATAATAATAATAATAATAATAACAATAATAATAATAAACTGAAACAAAACACAACAAAAACTTCAAACCAAACCGAAACCAAACCAAACCAGTTAAAGCCACAGGACAATTGAATTAAGTCATTTTTTTTTTTCAAGAATCCCTGTACCCAGAAGATTCTGTACGATACCCTGAAAAAAAAAAAGTCATCAATAGGAACGCCTTAAAATTTAGAACGGTCATCAGGTCGAGGTAGCTGCTCTAGGTAGACTATGATAATTTTGCAGTAATTATGTTTTACTTGTAAAAGCTTCTGAAGGACAGGGGGCAACCAGTCTCCCAGTGATCTATAGTTTACCTCCGGACCACAATGACTCATCTTTCCGCCTTTCTAGCTGGAAACTGGAGTACAATCTTTCCTATGTGCTCTCTAACCTCTACCCATCCTGTCGTCTCCCAGGGTTACTGTAGTTGTCCCATTTTACAGTGGAAGTTCATTCCCTCATCAACTAAAGAAAAGTATATAAACCAACGCAGATCAAACTAAAAAGTAACGTTCAACGTCCAAAAAAACCCGTTTTTCTTTGCGATCAAAGTGTTTTGATCTCGTCTCTTCCTCTTTGAAGTCAAGGGACGCGACAAGAATTGTATTAGAAAGTAAAACAAGGCGCCCACCCCTCCCCCAGCAGCCCTGTCTCAGAGGGTGTCAGCAGAGGTGGAAACTTCTGCCATCTGCCGGGCAGGAGGTGGGGGTGGGGATCATCGAAACCTAGTGGCCTTGTCCAAATCCAGGACACTCGGTAAGGTTGCCGAGGGGCACACTCTGAAGCCTCTTCAGTGACCCCTGGCCCAGAAAGATTTATTACTTCCTCCTTGAGGGAGAAACCACAAACCCGCTGGAATGGGCTAGAACCAGGGCCAAGGTTCCCGCTGCACACAGCGCTGTTGGGCAGTGCTGCTCGCGTCCTAGGAAGGGACACCAGTGCTGACCGCTGGGGGATGAACCGAGCGTACGCCGGGGGAGGGGGGGTATTTCTGCTCAAACTTTTATCATCAACTCTTCTTCAGAGCGGAATCCTGGGAGCCGAGTCGTGTAGCCACTGAGAACCCAAGTCTCCGGCTGTGCAGGAGAGCTGGGAATCAGGAGCCGGCGCCGCGCCCGGGACGCACCTAGAGCTCTGGTCTGCGACTAGCGGCTGGAGGCCCTAGCAGCGCCGCCCTGAACCGGGTCGCATCTCCAACCCCTAAGGAGGTGGCGGCGGGAGTCTGGAGCTGCGAGGAGGGCGGGTGTGGGACAGGCAAAGGAGGAGGGGAGCGCGGCGAAGGGGAGGAGTCGGGGCGACAGACGGCGGCGCGCACCAACCCCGAGCGGGCTGGCAGGAGCCGCGCAGAGGCCGGCCCGAGCGCGTTGCAGGCGCCCGGCGTAGGGGGAGTCGGGTAGCAGCATCCTCCCGGGCGCCGCTTCAGTGCGGCCGCGGCGGGGGCTTCCTCTGCCTCCGGACCTCGTAGGGTAGAACTGACCGGTGACACGGGGGGTGGGGGGGATTCCGCTCTTTTGCCTCCAGCTACGTGTACAGAGTCCTCCTGGGCCAGTCCGCGGCCACGGAGCGCCGGGGCTCGCCTGAGCCGCCCGCCCGGACATCCTCCGGGTGATGGAAGAAGCAGCGGCCGCTGTGGGGCCGCGCTGCACCCTAGCCGCCGCCGCCGGAGGGATGGGAAGGTTCCCTACGTGGAGGCCCAGAGAGAGCGATGGAGAGCAGAACAGCCTGGAGCTGGGACGTATATAAGCCACCCCCCACCACTGTCGCCTCCTTCCCGCTTCGTGCCTCAGAGCCGGGAGGGAAGCAGCGGTCCCGAGAGACTGGAGGAGACGTCGCTGGAACCGGGACGCGCCGCGCTCGCTGGAGCGCAGAGCTGGGCTCCGGGCCCGGTGAAAGTTTCCCCTCCCGGGGTGCAGGGCGCCCGCTGCTGGAAAACTCTGCCTAGGGCTTGGGCAGCGGAGTCCCGCGGCTCCCTCGAAGGCTTGGGGACCTCTAGCAGAAGAGAACCGGAGAGACACCGAGGAGAGTGCTAGCCGGACAGTCCGCCGGTCGGGGATCCGGGGACGCTCCGAGGCGCACCCTCCGCTCCAGGTGAGTGGAGGAGCCCGCAGACCAGAGGGGTGGGCGTTACTCAGGCGGAGGAGGCGTCTGGACCCGAGACTGGGCTCACCCATTTACTCCGCTTCCCCTCGCAGGTCCTTCTCGGAGCCGCTGCCATGGGAGAGCCAGCCCTGGGCGCCGGGGACCAGCCGCCTCTGCCGCCGCGCCCTCCTCGGATCGGCGGCCCCAGTCCCGGCGCCCGTAGCCGGCCTGCAGCGTCCCCCTCCCGGGCTGCAGGGCCGCCTCCGCCGCGCCGCCGGCCCCGGCTGTGCCTGTGATGAGCCGCAGCTCGCCGCGAGCTCTGCCCCCCGGCGCGCTTCCCCGGCCGCTGCCGGCCGCGCCTGCCGCCGTGCCGCGGGCCCTGCTCCCGCCGTGGCCCCGGCGCGCAGGACGCCGCTGGCCTGCGTCCCCGCTCGGGATGAAGGTGTTTCGCAGGAAGGCGCTGGTGCTGTGCGCGGGCTATGCACTGCTGCTGGTGCTCACGATGCTCAACCTCTTGGACTACAAGTGGCATAAAGAGCCGCTGCAGCAGTGCAACCCCGACGGGCCTCTGGGTGCCGCGGTGGGGGCGGCCGGGGCGGGCTGGGGACGGCCGGGGTCGCCTCCTGCAGCAGCGCCACCCCGCGCTCACTCTCGCAAGGACCCCCGCACCCCGTACCGCCCTCCTGCCGCCGGCGTGGGGGCAGTTCCCGCAGCCGCGGCTGGGAGTGCAGGAGCTGCGGCCTCTCTGGGCAATGCGACTCGAGGCACCAGGGGTGGAGGGGACAAGCGGCAGTTGGTGTATGTGTTCACCACGTGGCGCTCGGGCTCGTCTTTCTTCGGTGAGCTCTTCAACCAGAACCCTGAGGTGTTCTTCCTCTACGAGCCTGTGTGGCACGTGTGGCAAAAACTGTACCCCGGGGACGCGGTTTCCCTGCAGGGGGCAGCGCGGGACATGCTGAGCGCTCTCTACCGCTGCGATCTTTCGGTTTTCCAGCTGTATAGCCCCGCAGGCAGTGGGGGGCGCAACCTCACCACTCTGGGCATCTTTGGGGCAGCCACTAACAAGGTGGTATGCTCCTCGCCACTCTGTCCTGCCTACCGCAAAGAGGTCGTCGGACTGGTGGACGACCGCGTGTGCAAGAAGTGCCCACCTCAACGCCTGGCACGCTTCGAGGAGGAGTGCCGCAAGTACCGCACGCTGGTTATCAAGGGCGTGCGGGTCTTCGATGTGGCTGTGTTGGCGCCGCTGCTTAAAGACCCAGCCTTGGACCTCAAGGTCATCCACCTAGTGCGTGACCCTCGTGCTGTTGCCAGCTCGCGCATCCGCTCGCGTCACGGCCTCATCCGGGAAAGCCTACAGGTGGTGCGAAGCCGGGATCCAAGAGCCCACCGCATGCCCTTCCTGGAGGCCGCTGGCCACAAGCTGGGTGCCAAGAAGGAGGGTATGGGCGGCCCAGCAGACTACCACGCTCTGGGCGCAATGGAGGTCATCTGCAACAGTATGGCCAAGACGCTGCAGACAGCCCTGCAGCCTCCTGACTGGCTGCAGGGACACTACTTAGTGGTGAGGTACGAGGATCTGGTGGGAGACCCCGTTAAGACCCTACGGAGGGTATACGACTTTGTGGGGCTCCTGGTGAGTCCCGAAATGGAGCAGTTTGCCCTGAACATGACCAGTGGTTCGGGCTCCTCCTCCAAGCCGTTCGTGGTGTCAGCTCGCAATGCCACTCAGGCCGCCAATGCCTGGCGGACAGCGCTCACCTTCCAGCAGATCAAACAGGTGGAGGAGTTTTGCTACCAGCCCATGGCCGTGCTGGGCTATGAGCGGGTTAACAGTCCTGAGGAGGTCAAAGACCTCAGCAAGACCTTGCTCAGAAAGCCCCGGCTTTGAGAAGGGTTCCCAAGAGATCTGACACCCTCCGGAGACACCCACAAAGAGGATGGTGTTGTGTTTTTAAACAAACACAGCCCAGACCCAAGCTGAGGAAGCCCACATATTCTATTATAGATATATAATATAAATAACCACGCAGGCACTTGCTGTCAACGTTTTGAGTCAGTGAATTTCAAGGAACAGCCCTCAACTCACGCGCGTGCGTGCTCACACACCTCAGAAAAGGCAAGACTTGAAAGTTCTGACAAATTGCCCTGTGTCCCTGTCTCTTCTCCCTTTCTCCTTCTCATCCTCTTTCCCTCCTCCCTTCCATAAAGAAGTGGAATGTTGATAAATCAAGTTCCAGTAACCCAAATCTTGTTTACAAAATTTTCGTGGTATCTGTGAATGTGAAAGTGTTAATTTGGATGTTGGGCGGGGTGGGTGGAGAAGGGGGAAGCGGTCCCCAGAGCAGAAAGCCCCCACTGGGCTGGTAAACTAAGGAGGCAGTCTTCCAAGTAGACTTTTGTGTCAGCAAGGTTATATGTGAGTATTAATAAAGAAAATAATAAATAATATTCTTTTTTTTTTTAATATTTGCCTCCATTACTCTGGATTTACCAGTGTTACTTGTCTTTGTAGCTTCAGGTGGACTCTGCTCCCGCCTCTCTCCCTTCATTTCCAGCCATCTTACTTGCTAAGCTGGGAAAAGCCTCTGCCTTCACAGGAACGGGGAGTTGTTTTCTCACATGTAAATCATTGCCTGCCAGGTTCCCAGGAACGGAACAAATCTACAGGCAAAACCAAACAGGGCAGAGGAGAAAGAGCACACACTACTCTCCTGTTCAGGTTTGAGTACGGAAAGGAAGAAGCAAGCCCTGGAGAGTTGAAGGCATTCGGTTTTGATTACTGCTGTATTGAGCTGAGACAGGGTACCTCGAAGCAGAGACTGGTGTTTTGTTCTGATCTTGGTTCAGGGGGGAAAAAAAAGGAAAATTTGAAAACATATAATTTTTTTTAAAAGTCCTGATGACTAGAATACAGTTTTAAAAAATGAAATGGACACGTTTGGTGGCGGTAGCAGCAACTGCTGTTTGTTAGTGGGATAGGAGAAATGGCTGGCTGGAGTGTTTTTGCCTATGACAGCAATCAGAGGCACATGAAAGCAAACAAGTTGTAACTGAGGACTGGAGGGACACTCCAGTAGGTTTTCTTTCTCCTCTGGTCCATCCAAATGACTGATATTAAAGGGCAGGAATGTGTTGGGACTTGGGGTGTCCTGGGGATATGATGTTCTCTTTATTTCCTAAAGGCAAATTTGCCAAGCGAAGTACATGTTGCAGACAGTGTAGGGCTTTAGCTAAGACCGTTTAGATACTAACATGATCCTGAGGAAGAGGAAATAGATGCAGGTTAGTGTGTAGGATTTTAAAATTTGCTATTTTTCAGTGAGAAAACCATTGAACTTCCCAGCAGTGGTTACGATACTCCTATGTCCTGAATTCATATTGTACTGACGTGTTCTGTATGGTATCATGTTACGATAAGAAATTATGAAGCCCAAATAGGAAAAGCAGACAGTATAGTTGTATATTGTATATTATATTAAACATGGTACAAGTCCAGTATCCTTGCAGCTTTATTTTCATGTAATTTTTTTTTTATAAGATTTGGGAAAGCTAACAAATGTGGGTTAAATGCTGAGGACTTCTTAAAAAAAGATAATATGTATATAGGACATGTTTTAACAGGAGGTGATTCTTGAGTTTAATTATCATTACAATGTGAAATCCAAGATGAAGAAGCACTTTTTAAAAAAGGTGTGTTAGAATGATTATTTCTTAATTTACTAAGATTGTTTCCCATGTCTTGTTATTGAGTTAGACTTGCTACTATAACACTGATTAAGGTTTCCATGGTATTTTTATGGTAGTGCCTTCAGCAGCAGGGGAATCTTTGAAAGAGCTCTAACTTAAGAATACTTTAAAATTAAATGAACAAAATAAATATTAATGCTGGGTGACTAAAGATGAAGGCGGCTTAGCAGCAAGTTAAGGTGGGGTCATTAAAAGACAATGACTTGGGATAACATAACCATTTAAAAACAAATTTTATACGGCATTAGAATCAGCTCTTATCAGCCACAGTGAAATTCATTTCTTGTTGAGCAAAAGACTTTTGAGCACTTGACTTCACTCTTCTCCAGAATGTCCACACACTTGGATTGCACTAGAATCGAATCATGTATTTGTATCTTGTATTTAAGACTTGGTAGATGCTATACAGGGCCTTGAAGCTTACAGAGCATTTGTGACCTCTGCTAAGAGGAAATTCTCAGCTACCACCAACAGCTGTTTACACTTTGCCTTCTGTTTGCAGAGTTTCTGTCTGTATTTTTCGTTTTTTTTTTTTCTTTCTTTCTTTTTTTTTTTGCAGCTGCCTTCTTTCCACTCTGCCACTCCCGGACACTGCAATTTGAAAAGGTGAATTGTTGCTCCTGGATATTTGTACCTAGCTGCATTCTAGGAAAGTGAGATGGGTGCTGTGCCCACTAGAGGCGGAGATACTCGCATCGGTGACATTTAGCTGCCAGAGCTTGGAAGAAGGGGGAAGCTTTTTTGGTGTTAACAAGCTCTTGTCAGCTCTTGGTGCAAGCCTACCTGTGCCATGGCAAACTGCAACAGAGCAGTGACCAATTTCTGAGGCAGCGTGTATGAAAGGCAGCCTTTCACATTTCCTAACCTGGCAGGATGTCCATCAGCAGGAGGAAATAGTCCTCAGAGCAGCTTATCTATCAGATTCTGTTTGTAAGTTCTGCCTGACTGATAGAATGCTTGGCTTGGCCCTTTGACGTTGGAATGTATTTGTTAATTAGAAAGTTCCATTTACAGAATGAAGTCTAGGCGATATTTTTGGTCAACAATTTAGAAATTTGGACCAAGACAGAGGCACAGACTGGGTGCTTGAGTTTCAGGAATTTCAGAGCCAATCAAAGGCTGTATTTACACTGACCCTGAGTATGGGAACGGGAGCAAATTGGTGTCCTTCAGTATCTACATACAATGAGTGCTTGCTAAATATTTGTTAAATAAATGAATGAAATGTGTAACTATCAAATACTGAAAATGTTTAGAGGAAACAGTTAGAGAGGAAGATTGTATTAACCTGTACAAAGAAAGTGCCACGCTTCTGGGGGAGGTTGTGGTCCATAGGCTGTGTAGATCCGTGGAGCAAGCAATGGTGCAGCTGCAGCATTTCCAAGGTGACACAGATCTTTAATTCCTACCAAGGAATTAGAAAGAAGTGCAGAATTTATTAATGTGGAGAGGCAAAAATTTCAAAATAAGGAATGAAACTTTCAGTATTAGTTTTCTAAACCATACCAACACAGAAGGGCAGGGATCAGACATAACTGTGGTTCAAAATTGCCCAGGTGCCTAGAGATGGTCTGTTAAGTTCACTTTTGAAGAAACAATATGATTTTACTGTTTTGAGTCCTGTGAATGCACAGACTGAAGAATCGTGGTGTAGACTGTGGCCAAGCAGAGGAATGGCTACTGTCAGAAAGTCCATCCCGCTGTGGATGCTGAGTGACAAAGTTCTGGGCAAGTCTTTTTTTTTTTTTTTGTCGTGCACACTGTATAGTTGTGGTTGGATTTTGCTATTGGCTTGAAATGAATGTGAATTTGGGTGAAGCTATGAAGTTAATATGCCCTGGGAACTGAGCAATTAAATAAAGATCATCTTTTGAAACACAGTCTCTAGACATGAATTCAGGAGAGAAGCAAGAGAGAAATGAGATGTGTTAGTTGTAGTAGATCAGGACGATGCACCAACACACAGGCCCATGCAATGTTCCAGACAAATGCTCCATCATGAAGACACACACACACACACACACACACACACACACACACACACACACACACGTTCATATTCTCTTTGGAGAGTATGATCCAGGATGGCTTAAACTCATTCTATAACCAAGAGTGACCTCCTGTTTCCACCTCCAAACACTGGGGTTGTTGCTGTATACCAGCACACCTCGTTTGTGTGCTACTGAGGACTGAACCCAGGGCTTTGTGCATGTTAAGTAAGTGCTCTACCAATTGGACTGCATCCCCGGCCCTCAAGAGAATTCTTTAACACCAGCTAACAATATGTGATGAGCTCACTTTTGATCACAGGCCCCTGGAGAGTCGGTAAGTGACCATTATATCAGAACTGGTGACAGTTCTATGTCAAGATCCAATGTGGATAGGTAGAAATTGACAATTACAACAGAAAAAAAAGTGGCTTGAGGTGTGATGGCCTGTCCTGAGATAAGTATAGGGTTTACAGACCCCCTTTGTCACTCACTGTAAGGCGAGCGCTTTCAAACTGTCAAGGCTAAGAAAATAACCTCTCTCTTTCCTGGATGTTCGGTTGCTGCTTTTTCAGCTCAAGTAGGGCTCAGGCTCCAGGGTCTGGTATGAGTCTTTAATAACAGAAGTTGTAAGGCCTAGCATTTACCAAAATCTTGCATACTCTCAATCAAATTGTGCTAAAGAAAATGTTAAATTAGACCTAACACACTGAGTCCATGCCATGGGAAGGTTTTGAATCAGTGTTTGAGTGATGCAGGTGTTTATAAACTTGAAGGAACTTTAAAGCTGGGAAGGGGGAGCTATTTGTACAGTTGTTAATGGGATGACAAAGTGTTTCAAGGGCAAAGCACAACATTTGGTCAAATCAGTTACCTGTAACAAAATGTCAAAAGTATTTTGGGGCTGCTTGAACTCCCTAGGCCTGTGACAGTCACCCAGGAAAGTGGATGATGGCTAAAATAATCAGTGTAATACACCTGGGTTCAGAACTATTTTGTGATGGCTCCCATGCCAAGTGTATAGACAAGAATTCATAGACATTCACCCTGAAGTGGGTTGTTTTCTGGACAGAAGCAGATGCATAATTTTCAATGCCCAGTGCAAAAATAAAATTCAGTTCTTCTTGCTTAAAAAAATTAGTAGGCCTTTCAAGATGACCAGGGCAGGAGATTAAAGCAACTGTGAAGCCTTTCGAAGCACCATGCGGTTGTATGGGCTATATGCCTCTAGAGCTCCTAATTCTAGGTGCAGAGAATGACATGTCTAGCTACAGGAGAGATGAATTGTCAGTGCAAAGGGGAGCTGCAGAAGTATGAGCTCCTGCGTGTGACAATAATGAAAGTGAAGGTGTGCAAGCACCCTTGGATGGAGAGGTTCTAAGTAGCTGACTGTACCCACGACAAACCCCTTTTGGTGACAATAGAGAGTTACTGGCAATGCCCTTGCTGTCCTTAGTGGAGATTATCCGTCTGAAGGCTGACAGAACAAGTCATGTTCTCTGATCATGTTTCACAAGAACAGATCAGAAGTCTCACATGAATGAAGAACAAGGATGCTGGCAAGTTTTGGTAATACTACTTCCTTCCTTCTAGAATGTGTACAGGGATCTCTTTCTCTGTATGCATAGTGTGCGTAAAGACAATGTCCAAGCATGGGAAAGCAAAGCTCAAGTTACAACGTACCCAAAAGGCAAAGGTATGAGGTGTACTAAGGCAAGTGGGAGCCGCTTCACTGTGTTCTGTACTCCTGATTGAGATCATTTTTATTATAGGTTTCAGATATTCATATTATATATTTATGTATATGCATACATATTTCTTCCTGGGTACCATTTTTTTTTTTTTTTTTTTTTTTTTTTTTTTTTTTTTTTTTT
>JADRCD010217348.1:6611-17769 GCA_019843815.1 Montemys delectorum
TCCTGACTGGGGTTCCTGCCTTGGGCTCCTGCCTGGGGTTCCTGCCTTGGGCTCCTGCCTGGGGTTCCTGCCTTGGGTTCCTGCCTGGGGTTCCTGCCTTGGGTTCCTGCCTTGGGCTCCTGACTGGGGTTCCTGCCTTGGGCTCCTGACTGGGGTTCCTGCCTTGGGCTCCTGCCTGGGGTTCCTGACTGGGGTTCCTGCCTGGGGTTCCTGCCTGGGGTTCCTGCCTCGGGTTCCTGCCTTGGGTTCCCACCCTGACTTCCCTTGGTGGTGAACTGTTACCTGGAAATGTTTAGATGAAGGAGGAAATCTGGAAGCAGAGTTTTAGTTACCCCTTGTTTAGACATTCCACAAAGTTCTGTATTCTGAACATTTTTATTATACCTCTGGAGAAATGACTTTGTTGTTCTTAAAATTGGCAGCTTCTTAGTTCAAAAAGTTTGCTGGCTAAATGCTAAAGTAACTTCATTACTTTAAACCAATGAAAAAACAGCCCCAACTTGTCAATGAAAACTTTAAAAGAGCGCAGTTTAAAAAGTCCTGTCTTAAACAAGGCACCCTCCACATCCGAGCAAAACCCAGGATACATAACCTTCACTTAGATGTTGTCTCCACAGTTCATACTTTACAATTTTTCTGCAAAAACAACTTCAAGGAAAGTAGAGCCGCTACATGAGAATTATCTAAAGAACAGATTTACTTTTAAATGGTATAACTTTATTCATGGTATTAACCTGAGAGATGTGTATTCTAGGAAGCAGAAATTGAAATATTTCAGACATAAACATACCTTGCTGAAAGCTGCTTTCTTCTAAATGTAAGTCCACATGTTCTTGGAGAATATGGTAATTTGTACAGACAAGCCCACATATGGGACAGTCGTACAGTGGTTGATGACAGTCTGGATTAGATAGAAACAAAGGCAGGATAGTTTAATTTGCTGGAATTTTAGCCTTTTCACCCCATGCCAAGGACTTTATGAGTAAAATGTTTTTGTAGTTAGCATTAAACATACCACCGGACACAGTGGTACACACTTCTAATCATGGCACTCAGCGGGCAGAGACAATCAGATTTCTGAGATAAAGTCAGCCTGGACTGACAACAAACTGTAGGCCAGCCAAAGCTATACTGAGACCCTGCCCCAATAAATAAATAAACCAAACACATCAAAGACTTTCTACTACTTTCTACCCTTGTTTTAAAAATAAAAGCTCTTTATAATTGGATTTAAAAGCTACTTCTCTGGGGGCCAGAGAGATTGGTGAGTGGATAAAGATGCTTGCCATTGAGGCTGATGACCTGAGCTTGATATCTGGGACCTACACTGTGACGAAGGCAACTCCCACATGTTACCCCCTGACCTCCACATGTGTGCTATGGCAAAAACACAATAGATGCAAAATAAATGTATCCAACTTTGAGGTCAATATTTGTACTAATTTCACCATCTTGCCCTGGATGCTGAGTATACTGGATGGTGATAGCTAATGTGTGAGACTTAGGTTTTTGGTAATAAAATAGAATATATAGTGATGTGAGTAAGGCACAATGGGTTAACGTCTAGCTTTTTAAAATATATAAAATTACTTTTCTGCTTCTACAGACAAAATAAGAGACTGATTAATAGTATAGATCTCTCTTACTACTCTATAATAAGAAAATAATAACGATGGTTTAAATAAGCCAAGTAGAAAGGAAAACTAAAACAAAGTGGGTATGAGTCTGGATAGAGAGTCTGAGAGCTAAATTCCCAGTATTCACCATGCAAAGTAGTCAGACATTGAACCCAAGTGTCCAGCATGAAGTTCAGCTCTGATGTCACACTGCCTGCTTAGGAACAGATTAAAGAGATGACTCCAACAGGCACGGCCAGAACAGGAGCCTAGCAAGACTGCAGCTTAGCAATAACAGCCCTAGAAGAGGGGCTCAGGACTATATACAGACACAGAGAGAAAGCACTAAGCAACTTAAACATAGAAGGCCTAGTCCGACATGGATGCAAACATGCCATGTTGAAGGGACCATAACGCTTCAGTGGAAAAGGATAATATACAAAACTTTCATAATAGATAAACGGTAAGATATCAACTACGAAACACAGTAGGAGTTCTACTGCCAAGAAAGGCAGTCCAGAACAGACTAAGCACCTGCTGACACAATCCCAGCAGCTCCTTGGAAGGCTGAGGCACGAGATTCAGAGTTCAGTACCAGCTTGAGCTACACAGTCTGATCATATTTCTAAATTAATTTGATAAAAACAGGAACGCTAATCTTTTCTTTTTTGGTTTTTTTGAGACAGGGTTTCTCTGTGTAGCCCTGGAACTCACTCTGTAGACCAGGCTGGCCTGGAACTCAGAAATCCACCTACCTCAAATGCTGGGATTAAAGGCGTGCGCTACCACTGGCCAGGGAAAGCTAATCATGTCTACTAAATCTAAAGGATGGATGTGCTTTTACTTAGTAATTACATATTTGGGAATTTATTTAAAAATTATTAAACTATCCATAAGTAGAATTACATGTTAAGAACACATATTATTACTGCTTAATAACACATACACAGAGTTCCCAAAATAACTGCAAACTGAAGAAGCTAATAGAAAGCTATAAAGGGGTATATAATCTAAAGTGTATAAAGTCAAGTAGAATACTAAATTATTGAAAGAAAGGAGAGAGCTGAATCTTTGCAAACATGTTCCAAAACAGCACTAAGAGACAAGAGTGGCTTCCGTACGCAATGCTGTAGGGTATGAGGGGTCTCGGAGCTAGTACCCAGAACTCTTTGCTTCCCCCTCTGGTCACTGCATTACAACAGACCAAGTCCTCATTACTTCCAGTATTCAAACTGGAATTTTGAATGAATTCAATCATCATCAACCTTTTAACATTTAACTCAGGTACCTCATTCACATCTGCCTATACTCTCTTTTGCCACCAGAAATCTCCCAGGTTAGCCACCACTGTTCAGTGGACTCATCCAAGGCTGACATAAGCACGCACCATCAATGAATGACTCAGTAGACGGTGTACAGTCTTAGCAGTGGCTAACTGTATCAGAGTAGACTCCAATGCAAGCTATCACCCTTCCTCATCCCCACCTCCTCCTGCCTCAAGCCCTAGAAATCACAGCATGGCACCAGTCAGCTGTGAAATAGTCTCTGTATACTCCTCTTCTTCTGTTAACAGGCTCTGGTCGGCCCCATTTTCTAACACAGAAAGGATTTCAATTTCGCATATCATAATCCCAAGTAGAAAACATGTCTCCTTCACTCTCTTTCAAACCACTGTTTTTTCTTCTTCAAAAGCACCACTGCTCTGCTCGTTTCTGTCTCTACACTATGGAACTATAAGCTTCATTAGCTAATCTTCTCTTGAATACTAGACACTTACTTTCAATTACTTAAAATGTCGGCACTTGGACCAATATCCTGTCCTAGCTCTTTTATGAACAGAAATGGGTGCTTATCTTGATCCCACTAATCTTTTCCTTTACTCCAAGTTAGTCAACCATGTAATTATATCCTTGATGTATCACAACCAATATCTGTCAACCTCTGAATTCTATTCATAACATCCCTGTTCGACTTATCTCTACTTACCTCACTCACCACTCATGATTCTTCCATTCTGCTCACTGGCCTGACTACAATCTGCTATATGAAATATATACATAAACACTATACTTCTCATTATTCATCTCTCATTTTCCAGTGCCTACAGGTTAATTAAATTGAGCTGACCACTCTACTCTTGACAACCAGGTTCTTTTTCACACCAAACCATACTTAGTGGCTGAGAATCAGTGTACCAGCACAGCAAATGTCTGCTGTCTTCATCAGTGGTGGCTCCAGTATTGGTTCATGCAGTTTTCCTGTGTAGTGGGTAGTGAATCATCTACAGAGATTATTGAGCTAAATCAATGTCCATCAAAATAAAACTATCAAAATAAAAGTTGCACAAGACTAAATTATATGTAAAGGTTGACAATGCTTCTACAAATCTGCAAATGTTAATTAAATAAAAGAACAAGTATAATGAAAACTGAGAAATCTTTATAGACTGATATAAGTGAAAACCTGAATTAATGTGAAAATGGGCAATAACTTAAGATCAAACGGCAGTTCACAGAATGTTCATGAATGTTAACAAAATGGTCCTAAAAATTAAGCAAAAAAAAAAAAAAAAAAAAAATGAACAACTGGAGCAATGTCTCAGCTCTTCCAGAAGATCACAGACACACACACACACACACACACACACACACACCAATAATGAAAACAAGATCTTAAAAATAAAATGAGAATGTCTACGGAAATAATAAAAATAAAGGTCAAAGAACTGTCCTCTCTAATATTAATGATGTTACAAAATTACAATTATTAAACTAGCAAAATAGTAAGGGATAGCTAGGTAAATAGGAGCTGGAAGACCAGAAACTGACTCATACAAATACAATAACTTAAAAAGTCATATGAATCAATAATTTTTACATTCCAAATTCTCACGATATACACTACACACAACATATACGTAACAATCTGTACAAGGAGAATGTCAGTTAACACTTTATGACTTCAGAGGAAAAACTGCCACTGTAGGCAATATACAGAAACCAAAAACAGGTCAAATGTAAACCCTGCAGAAGTAAAGGGTGTGCAGCAGTGGGGTGACCACGTAAGTCAAGGATCACTACTGAGAATATATGTTCAAAGCAACTGAGTAAGATATGTCAACAGATAGACGGAGGCGAATAGAAACATATAAAATATAAAAGAATGCATAAAAGAAGAAAGAGAACAAAAAACATACATTGCAATAGAGGAAGTCAACTAAAATTATTGATAATCATGGAAATATATTTAAAAAGAATACACACTGACTTTAGGCCTTTTCATAAGGCTATGTAAAGGTGTGGCGCACATACAGTACTCTGGAGGCAGAGGCAGGTGGATCTTGTTGAGTTTGAAGCTATCCTGGTATGCATAAGGAGTTCCAGGCCAGCCAGGGCTACATAGAGGGGCCCTGTATGAAAAACAAAAACCAAACCCTTATATCCAAAATACATGAAGCCCTCTAAGCTTAACAATAAGAAGATGACTTAACATCCTCAACCTATGTAGCCAACAAGAGTCTCAAAACACAAGAAACTGCTGAGATGGCTCAGCAGTTAAGAGCACTTGGTGCTCTTGGAGAAAAGAACCCAGGATCAGTTTCAGTAATTACCATTCTGGCCTTCCTAGGCAGCAGGCACATGTGCATATAATGTACTACATATGTAAGTATGTAAGGAAGGCAACACTCTCAGGCACATAAAAATAAAGACAAAAATAAAACTGAAAGAACTGAAAGGAAAAATACACAAAGTTATAACTGGGTAAACGCGAATTCCAACAATCTCATAAAACCCATAAAACTACTGGATGGAAAATAACCACTGGAAATAGATGTGAACATAATCATGATTCAAGTGATGGGTACTGAATGATATTCAAGAAAATGGAACATATTTTTCAGAGACTCACGAAACGTGAACCAAGATAGTAGATATTTCTATCTCCAGCTATAAAATAAGTCTCAGCAATTCCAAAAGGCCCAGCATCAGTGTGTTTTGTTAAACACCATGGAGTGCAAACTAAAATTCATTAAAACAAACCCAGAGTCTAGGGCAATTGAGATGTTCTGGGCTAGTGGGAGTACAAATGCTCCCTAGAAACTAGAAAGTTACCAAAACTGCTCTCAATTTAGCTAAAGCATTTTATATCTGCATCAAAATTCTTATAATTTATTTTTATATTGCAATGATAGCAAATGAATAATACTATGAACATAAATTGAATTTTAAAAACACAATTGTAGCAACTGACAATCCAACTCATTGGATACCACATATTAAACTAAGAAGACAGCTTTTATAACAATTTAAATAAAATTGAGTACTTTACCTTCTAATGGACTTTCTAAAAGACTGGCATGCTTTGTTTTCACATGAATTTCCATATCTTGACTACACTCCTCAATTTTTCCACAAAATGGACATTCAGGAGGACTGTATGTTGTATCATAAATTGATCCTTGGGCCTCAGACAATCCAGACTGCTTTTCTCTGCTTTTTTGGTACTTTCTAGATTCAGTTATGTTCTCTGTATAAAAATCGTCATGTTTTAAAGTCCGATCTTTAGGAAAGCTTTTAGATGACTCTTCTGGAAAGTTAGACGCACAAGCTGAGTGAATGCCTGAAGTAAGTTCCACTGTATTCTGCCGGTTGGTGTTCTTGTGGTCTGAATTTTCATCCTGCATTGCAGGTAGCTTCTCAAAGTTTTTTTCTGGTGTGTTTTGTTCAAAATGGGCAGTTTCAATATGAAAACACATTTCATTGTAATTTATACCTGACAACTTGCAAAATGGACAGATAATTCCATTTTCCATGTGAACAATTAGGTGAGCGTTCATATCTTGTTCTGAGGTGACAGTTTCACCACATATGTCACAGGAAAACATGATGGGGCATGGACCTAGAATAGAAGTAAAACAAAATTCTAAGTATGAAAGTCAGAGTTGAAGAAAAGTACATTTCATAAAATGATTTGGGACCCTTCTGTAGATTATTTAGAGTTGTACTAGCGTTGGCAAAGAAATACTCAATGTACTTATATTCCTTAAATATGCACTTATTTATAAGTCCTAAGAAAGCCTAACTACAGGCTAAGCATTCCTAATCCAAAAATTTAAACTCCATATGCTCCAAAATCCAAAACTTCTGAGCTGACATGTCACAAGCGGATCTATGCCTGACCTCATGGGATGGAGGACAGTCAAAGCCCTGGCACACTGAAAATATAAATACACACAGATTAAGTAGATATTAAAATACAAGTTGTACATGACACAAACATGCTTTATGTTTAGCACTGTATTTCTAAATATTCTAGATAAAGGATACTGAATCTGTGCCTGAACATCAAGGTATCAGAGGTAATAACAAAATTTGTGAGTAAAACATTTCAACAAGGCATTGGTGATACACCCGTTTAGTCGCAGCACTCCTGAGCCAGAGACCAGGTGGATCTCTGTTAGTTGGAGGACAGCCTGATCTACATAGCTGAGTTCCAAACCATTCAGGGCTGCATTGTGAGACTCCATCTCAAAAAAAATAAAAAATAAAAAAAAATAATAATACAAGGTATTTCATCCAAGGGGTAGAAAAAAAGTAGATTTAATAAGTTGTCCATGTAAGATAAAATAAAAGTCTACTGTTGATCAACATATTTACTTGCATGTAGTATAATAATGAGGAGGTAAATCCACCTTAGTTCATTTCAGAGCTTTATATGTGTCAAACTTAATACCAGTGCTGTGGTTTTACATACATGGAAACCCTGGATCAGACACGTCACTATGGCCAGATAATGATGGAAGGTAAACACTACAGAGCCTAAAGGTAAAAACTGAGAGTGTTGTGGGAAAACAGCACTTACTGCCAGAGTCTAGGAAACTGGGTTGTAGACGCTGATTTCATTATGTGAGCTTACAGTTCATTCCTCTAAGTTCACTTTCAAACGAGTTATGAGATTGCTAGGCTAATGGGATATGGACTACTTAAAGGTTTAAAGCAATCACAAACCCAGACCTTCCCCTAGACTATCACCTGGCTGTCACGTATTTTAGTAATAGAAAGGAAAAACAAGGCAACTATTCCCTTCATCTAAATTCAGCTTTACAAAATCTCTCTATATGTTCCTTTTTCTCGTTTCTCAGACAAGTAAAAATAAGTTTCTGTTTCTAGAAGGAAATTCTCTCGGTACCCAGTTTCGTTTCTTCCAAGGACTGGGGCACCGCAGATAAAGGATACACTGCAAGTGAGGAGGACCTTCGAAGGGCTAGCCTGGGTACGGGATGGCGAAAGCGGTAAGGCTCGAATCTGACAAAGTTCTGCGCCAACGTCGCAGCGGCTGGGCGCAGGGACCCGGACCTGCGGCCACCCGGAGCCGGCCTGCAGACACGGACTCGACCGCCGCTCCTCCCCACCGCAGGAGCCAGCCACCGCCTGCCAGCGCGCCCCGCACAGCCCGCCCGACCCCCACGGCCCAGGCCTCCCGAGACTCTGCCCCGCCGCGACCCAAACGAGAACCCCGGCCTCCGAGAGCCCGCCACCGTACCGCAGTCACAACAGCCCTCCCTCACTGGCCCCGGAAGGGAGAGATCCCAGCATGCCCCGCTGCAGAGCCCTCTGAGTTGAGATGCATTCTGGGACTTGGAAGGGATTTTTGCAATTTACGCTGGCGGGTCAGAGCATCACTTCCCTTCCCATCTTCCAGTCGCAGTTTCCACTTCAGATTTGCTAAACCCGTAAGCAGGTTCTGAGTATATTTATATGTCTGATCCTGCGGCAAACTCGTGTTCCTGTTTACACAGTTTCTGGGCTCTAAATTATGTTCTGCAGGTTTGTTAAGGCAAGGTCCTTTGTCAATGTTACAAAGTTGCTTATCCAGTGTAACAGTCTGTGTGGGATTGACCTGTGAGGCAACTACTGGAGTATTTAAATATGAGGATGACATAGTCTGACAAGTATAATATTTTTAAATGATGCGGTATCATTGAACTTGGTAAATGGAGGAAATACTATTTCCTTTTTTAGTTAAAAAAAAAAAATAGAAGTCATTGTAAGAGTGAAGGTACGCTTACAGAACATTTTCAAGCTAGAAAATGAGCACATTAGCTGCGAGGCCAACAACAACAAAGTCATTTCTCCAGAGGTATAATAAAAATGTTCAGAATACAGAACTTTGTGGAATGTCTAAACAAGGGGTAACTAAAACTCTGCTTCCAGATTTCCTCCTTCATCAGCTTCCCACGTGACTCATCTTTTCCTCTAAGACAGGATTAGTTAAGAAACAAAAGTGAACTGGCCATCTTATGTAACCAGGTGTTATGCCCAGTTTACAGGAACCCCAGGAGACAGCCAGAAATTGGGACACCGAGGTAATATACAAAGAGAGTTTGTATTATGGGAGCCGGGATCCAGTTCGCTGTCCTCAACGCACAGGTTAGGAGAGCAACCCCTAAGTCTAGGGGCTTGATGCATAAAATGGGGCTCCCGACCCCTGGAGTTACACGATTGGGAAGGGGAAAAGGGAGCCGATAGCATTTGTTCAGATAGAAAGGCGGAATTGTGCAGCTGGAACAAGACCTTTTTGACCTGGGAAGAAATAACTTATTCCTCTATCAGAGACCAGTGTGTTTTTATAACGTGGTCACAGCTGCCTGAGAATGAGTGGGCTTTATCACTTCAAGGATACTAACTCCTGCCTCTTTCAAAGGTCACAGCCATCTGCTCTGGGAGTGTGCTGTTATGAAAGACGGATCAATGTTTGGGCGCCAGATTGGGCTCTCTTTTGTCTGCCCTCTTCAAAGGCCAGAAGCATCTATGTTGGGGAAAAGGAGGAAGGGGATACTAACCGCTCTGGCTGCATGCAGGGGTAGGAGAGAGCAGGATTTGAGGCTCAGAGATTGGGGCAGGTTTCCTGTGTCTCTTCACAGGCAAAGCTTCCAGTGGAGGACAGGAACACCAATCCAGCTACAAAATCTGCTACCTACAACCTGCCTGTAAAATGTGCTGGACTAAGGTGGCACAGAACTTGAGGGAGTGGTCAACCAATGATTGGTCTAATTTCAGGCCTAGGTCACTAGAGGGAGCAAAACTGTCTGGATGACCAGGAACCACATGCTGGATAGCCTGGGCACCTATGATAAATTATAATTAATTAATTAATTAATTAATTTCTGGGCTAGTGAGATGGCTCAGTGGTTAAGAGCACTGACTGCTCTTCCAGAGGTCCTGAGTTCAAATCCCAGCAACCACATGGTGGCTCACAACCATCTGTAATGAGATCTGACGTCCTCTTCTGGTGTGTCTGAAGACAGAGACAGTGTATTTATATATAATAAATAAATAGATCTTTAAAAAAAATGTCCTAATGATATACTGCTATACTCATAGATCGGTGCCTAGCCCAATCATCATCTGAAAGACGTCCTCTGGCAGCTGATGGGAGCAGATGCAGAGACCCACAACCAAACATTAAGCTGAGACAAGCCCAAATTGGAGATCTCCATCTGGTCTCTCCCTTTGGAGCTTGGGGAAGTCCTTTGAAGAGGTGGGAAGAAGAATTGTAGAAACCAGAGGGGTTGAGGACACCAAGAGAACATGGGCCACAGAATTAACTAAGCTAGGCTCATAGGAGATGACAGGGACTGAAGAGGCAATCACTGAACCTGCATGGTTCTGTGTTAGGTCCTCTACATATATGTTATGGTTGTTAGCATGCTGTTTTTGTGGCAGGGACTTCGAACAGTGCTAATGTGGTTGTCTCTGACTCTTTTGCCTGCTCTTTGGACCCTTTTCCTCTCACTGAGTTGCCTTGCCCAGACTTGATATGAGGGTTAGTGCCTAGTCTTATTGTATCTTGTTATGCCACGTTTGCCTGAAATCCCTGAGAGATCTGTTGTTTTTCTGAAGAGATATAGAGGAGGAGTAGATCTGGGGGAGAGGGGAAGTAGGGCCTCGGAGGGGTCCCAGGCGGGGAAACTGTGGTCTAGATGTATTCAAAACAAAACAAAACAAGAAAACAAAAAATATAAATATAAAAGAAAAATGTTCAAAAAAAAGAAAGAAAATTTAGAAAATGTAGTTTGAAGAAATGCTAATTTTTGTACTTAGTTTTTGTGTAGGTTTTGACTAAAGGCACATAAATTCAGATCACCAGGATTTATATTGTTTAAATATAAATGCAAGTTTAAAAAAAAAAAAAACTTTGCAGAATGTCTAAGGGGAGTAGCTAAAACTCCCCTTCCAGATTTGCTCCATTACTAGTATCCCATGTGACTCAACGTTCTCTCCAATACAGGATTAGTGAGGAAAATGACCCAAAGACACAATGAATTCAGCCATAAACGGGCAAGGCTGGCGTCAAGGTGCTGGAGTGAAAATAGGAAGTAGGAAAAGTCAAGTATTTAACTGTACATCAAAGGCATTGTGTTTGGGGTTCAAGGAGGGCTCAGATAAATTGCCCCGTGGTGTAAGAATTGTTCTGGGTTATTAAGGCCATAGACAGGCAGGCCATAGGCAGGCAGGCCATAGGCAGGCAGGCCATAGGCA
>JADRCD010217348.1:24274-42932 GCA_019843815.1 Montemys delectorum
CTTCCTTCCTTCCTTCCTTCCTTCCTTCCTTCCTTCCTTCCTTCCTTTCCTCCTTCCTTCCTTCCCTCCCTCCTTCCTTCCTTTTTATTCAGAATAATCATGTTGTTTTATTACTGAGCTAGAAAAGGAGGTTTTGGTTCACAGACCTCTGCATTATGCCTCACAGCCTCACTAGGAGTCTATAACCAAAGAAAATCATGAAAAACGATATATTATAAAACTTATTTCCTCATGGTTTCTATAAATTCTCTTTAAAAAATCTAAAAGGACCCACAATAAGCTTCTGGAAATTCCTGTTTAACTGATTGATTGATTGATTGATTGATTGCTCTTTTTCCAGTTCTGAGGGTCAAACTCACCATTTTGTACACAATATGTACTTATTTTTGAGCTATTTTTTCTTTTCTTTTCTACTTTTCTTTTCTTTTTTTGTTAGATATTTTCTTTATTTATATGTCATATGATATCTCCTTTCCCGGTTTCCCCTCCAAAAGAAAAAAAGAAGAAGAAAAAAAAATAAGAAAAAAAAAAAAAACCCTGTTCCCTCCCCCTCCCCCTGCTCACCAACCCACCCTCTCCTGCTTCCTGGCCCTGGCATTCCCCTATACTGGGGCATAGAACCTTCACAGGACCAAGGGCCTCTCCTCCCATTAATGACCGACTAGGCCATCCTCTGCTATACATATGCTGCTGGAACCATGAGTCCTACCATGTGTACTCTTTGGTTGGTGGTTTAGTACCTGGAAGCTGTGAAGGTACTAGTTAGTTCATATTGTTGTTCATCCTAAGGGGCTGCAAACCCTTCAGCGCCTTGGGTCCTTTCTCTAGCACCTTCATTAGGGACCCTGTGTTCATTCCAATGGATGGCTGTGAGCCTCTACTTCTGTATTGTTCGGGTACTGTCAGAGCCTCTCAGGAGACAGCTATATCAGACTCCTGTCAGCCAGCACTTGCAGACATCCACAATAGTGTCTGGATTTGATGATTGAATATGGGAAGGATTCCCAGGTGGAGCAGTCTCTAGATTGTCCTTCTTTCAGTCTCTACTCCATAGTTTGTCTTTTCAACTCTTTCCATGGGTATTTTGTTGCCCCTTTTAAGAAGGAACAAAGTATCCACACTTTAGTCTTCCTTCTTGAGTTTCTTGTGGTTTGTGGGTTGTTCTTCCTGTATTCCAGTCTTCTGGGCTAATATCCACTTATCAGAGAGTGCATACCATGTGTGTTCTTTTGTGATTGGGTTACCTCACTCAGGATGATATTCTCCAGATCCATCTGTTTGCCTAAGAATTTCACGAATTCATTGTTTTTAATAGCTGAGTAGTACTCCATTGTGTAGATGTACCACATTTCCTGTATCTGTTCATCTGTTGGGGGACATCTGATAGGGAAATGGCCTCCTTGGTAGAGGGGAACTGTGTTTCTTTGGACCTAACAATGCTTACTTTTATTAATGATTGTAGTGTCCGGCCAGCGGATCTACTCGGGTCCGTGGGTCACTTCGGGCTGGAGGCTGGACTAGAGCTGTGGAAATAAACGGGCAAAAAGACACAGAGGGCCGCCAAGTAGGTATATCAAAGCGACATATTTATCTCCGGGGCACAAAAGTGAAACCAAAACATCTGAACATAATACATGCATAACGTAAATACAACTCTAGACGGTTAGACGCTGAGTTCTCAGCAGAATCATCTCTCAGGCAGGAACATTGTTTACAGTAAGCAAAAGTCTTCAAACTGGAGGCTTTGCAGAATCTAAGAGCAAGTCTGCCTCTGCAGTTCCAGGAGGAGCCGCAGTGTTTGTGGGCCTTGTTTGGAACCACAGGTGGCGAGCTACAGTCCCAGGCTGTTCAACTACTTTCACTTTCAGAGTTCAGGCAGAGGGAATTCTGCTAATGTGCTCACAGCATTCAGGCAGAGGGGGAAGGAGGCAACAAATGATAAGGAGTGGTATAGTCTCTTTTTTAGCTCCTTCCTAGCTGAAATCGGATGTTGCCATGCCCAGGAAGGCTGGGATTCTGCTTAAAGGCCTGGAGGAGGCAGGTACATCTGGTCAGCTGTCAAGGTTTTGTTGGAACATCTGAAGCTAGTGAAATGCCAGTAGCTTTGGAGCCTTGTGGAATGCTGGTCCAAAGCTGGAGCTGGTAGCAAATTTTGTCAGAAGTATCTGGTTTATATTGGCTTCAAGTCCAGGGCTTGCTAGTTTTGAAGGGCCAACTGATGGTATGTTTGGAGCATTCTGCAGTCTTCGGTTGATCAGAAATCTGCTGGGGCAAATATATAGACTAGGAACATAAGTTAAAGCTTAGGGATTTAGGGCTGGAGAGATGGCCCAGCGGTTAGGAGCACTGACTGCTCTTCCAGAGGCCCTGAGTTCAAACCCTAGCAACCACATGGTGGCTCACAATCATCTGTAATGGAATCGGATGCCCTCTTCTGGTGTGTTTGAAGACAGCGACAGTGTACTCATATAAATAAAATAAATACATCTTTTAAAAAAAAGTTCAGGAATTTAAAGGAAAATCTTACATTTGGAACTTTTGGCCCATTGTCCTGGTAGTTGGGAGAGAAAAGGAGTCACTAGATCAGGAAGGAGGGAGGGAAGGAGGAAGGGAGAGAAAAAGAGAGAGAGAGAGACAGAAAGACAGAGACAGAGAAACAGAGAGACAGAGAGAGAGAGAGCTCATCTTCAGGGACAGTCAGGACTTAAGACTCCCTCGATTCCCCATAGCTTACATGATTTTTTTAATTTACAAAATGATAAACATTTTAGCCATATTAGCATTACCACTGTTTGTAATCAGTATTAAAATCCATATATGTACACACACACACACACACACACATACACACACATATGGATTGGACAGAGATGTATTTAACCCAATGAGAGATACCTCTAAGTCTGTACTTAGAGATAACCTGTTGGGATAATATCCTCGTGCGCTGTGTAAAGGCTGCCTTTGCATTGCTCAAGTGTTGATTTCTGTACCAGCAGAGGAGACACTGTCTGAATGTTGGTATTGTTATTCTAATTGCTCAGTACCTTGCTTCATATTTTGTAAGCATTCTTCTCCATCACCTTCTAATTGGTTTAATAAAGATGTGATTGCCTATAGCAGGACAGTAGAGGAAAGGTGGGACATCCAACCAGAAGTAGGAACCATGAGAATAATTGAGAGGTACAGGATTTGCCAGCCAGACACAGGAATTCAGATGTATGGGGACTAAATAAGAGCTAATGGGCCACATGATAAATGTGGACTAGTATAAATGGCTTATTAAGTTATAGACGTTAATTGGGAACAAGCCTAAGCTATAAGTGTTAGCATTCTTTCTAGGCTGTGCCCCACAGTTACCTGGCAATAGCCATATAAGCCTGACTCACTATAAAATGGGCTTTTTGTCCCCTCCTCTCTCTCTTACTCTCTTATCCTCTTTCTCTCTTCCCTCTCTGTCCCTTTTCTCCTGATTTCTCTCTCCCCCCTCTCTCTAGGTATTCCTGGTTTGTCTCTCTCCTCCTTTCTCATATTATATCCATTGTATGGCTGGTACCTCAGGGGTAAGGGATACCTCAGCATGGCCCTGAGAGGTACCCTCTTCCCCACACCTATTGCAGTAAATCTCCTACGCAAAAGGCCCAGTCAAAGAATTCACAACTCAATAAATTGGTATACAAGCTACACACCTAGATTGGACAAATCTACCACTACACTACTCTATTCACGTCGATTAGATCCCATATGATTTGTGATTTCTCCAAGCTACCTGCTTCAGGTCCATCTTTTCTTCCACCTCATCCTCCTCCATCTTCCTCCTCTGTCTCTCTTCCCTCCCCTTCTCCCCTAAACTTTTCAGTTCCTCCTTCCCTCCTGCTGCCCAATCATTGGCCTTAGCCTTTATTTGAAAAGTTAAGGTGGGGAGAAGATTCACAGGCTCCCATATATGCGATTCACTCCTCGTCTGCAGCCCCTTCCAGGAGAGGAGAATTAGCATCAAAATACAAGACCAGGGCTATCCACAACACTGCCCCCTTTCTGTCCTGTTAAAAGAGTCTTTTATCTCAGATATAAATTGAGCACAACTATTACCATTTTGTAATTTATAAAATACAAGACAGACCTGACACCCAGTCCATCATTTTTGTCAATTAAATAGGACCTCTGTTATCTATCCTAACTTAAAAGACATAATTCTACACCTGACTTATATCTTGGCTTCAGATTGTATGCCATCTGAAAACCATCCTCTCAAATCTATATCATCTTTCTCAAAGTTAAACATCTTGGGCTGGCTATCAGTCTTCAACCCTGTCAGAAATCCAAGAATGACTAATATTGCCTGAAAATATGAGAAGCACAAAATATAGCTTCTAAAACTTAGCCAGTTTATAGAGACCGCTGATCACCTGGGCAGTCCTTTACTTCAAAATGTTGGAGCATCAGTCTTCAGCCTTCTGGCCAGGGTCATCTGACGACCTTTGTAATGCAGAACTTTGAAGGACTGATCACCCACCCTGTCTTGGCAGAGATTATCAGTCAACTATTCCACATACCGTGTCCTTTTTCTGGACAATATTTGTCTGTAGACGGAATGAGGCCATTTCTGCCTAGTGGCTGTATAGCCATATCTGGAGCAATTCCATTGATGCTCAATTTCTTCTTTGAATCTGAGAAAGGGGTGCTGTCAGGAGCAGACAAGTCTCCAGTCAAATGGTCTTTAATAAAGACATGTCCATAGACGTCATATTCTGTGGACTTCTGACACTTTTGAAGACTGTCTATCCACTCACAGCATCTCTGAACTGTTAAGCCTTGACTACTCTCAGTCATTTCTAACTGAAATATCTCAGAAACACCCTTTTAATTAACTCACAACCATGAGTATACTATCTGGCCCTTAACTTGTATTACTTAGTCATTTAAAAACAATTTATAATAGCAGCCATAGAAGGGGTAGGTCTAAGCCTAGTATTCACAAATGTCTATATAGGCACAATGTCTATATGAGAGTTACAATATTAATCCCAATTTTATATCAATAAGAAATTCATACCAATGAGAACCTTAAATGTGTATCCAATAAATTCTGTACCAATATAAGAAATTATAGCTTCCACTTTGTATCATTTATAAAGATTTTTACCAATGTAAGATCTAGCTATGTAATGTTTTGCTTAAGAGTATATTTGTGGGGCTGGACAGATGGCTCAGCAGTTAAGAGCATTGATTGCTCTTCCGAAGGTCCTGAGTTCAAATCCCAGCAGCCACATGGTGACTCACAACCATCCATGATGAGATCTGATGCCCTCTTCTCAGGTGTCTGAAGACAGCTACAGTGTACTTACATATAATAAATAAATAAATCTTTTTTTAAAAAAACGATTACATTTGCTAACCTATCCCTATTTGTCTATTACTATAATTTTTATATTACTATATCTCCCCTTTTCTTTTCCACTCCCTTCCTTTTTACCTAAGAAGGAATGATAGAGAAGAGGAAAAGAAAGGTAGAAATCCCTGAGTTTAAGTTCTCTAGTTCCCTCCCTGTCCAAAGCTACATTTGTAAAGTATCCCCTTAAATGACAACATACCTATAATTCCTAAAATAACCAGAACCCTCCATCCCACTATAAGGAACTGGGATAGTGATCGTCTTTGTCTGCTTCCAGCTGAATTGGGGCAAAGAATTCCCATCTGGGGAATAGGAAAATTGTCTTTGTCAAAGGAGAGCTAGCTGGCACCATTTGCCTTCCAGTCACTGTGTGCTGAGAGAGTTCATTGCTTAGCTGACATCTTGAGTATGACAGTCTGAAAGGATGGATAGACAAGCTAGCTGTTCTGGAAAAGTTCTGAAAGCAAGTCTTTAAAAGAAGCAGCTTCGATGTAGTTGAAGTAGAGTCAAGAGAGAAGCTGGAATGGAAGGTCCCAGAATCTCAGCATCCTGGCGTGTGACTCTTTTTAGGGCTATCTTTCTCTTCTTTCATCCTGCAGTTTATAAAACTTGAAAGCAACATGTATTTCTGTAAAGACATTGATATAGTGTGAGCAGGTGCACAGATTGTTCAATGAAGATCAATAAAGAAAGATGACTGCCTTTCCTCAGGTTAGTTTGATCACCTAATCAAACTGCAATATATCTTTGGCTATTTGACTCTTAAAGGACAGTGTGTAATAACAAGTTATGAGAACTGCGTACCCAACAAGTGTGACTGGGTGCAGATAGATACGTTAGTCTCAGCTGGTTCCAGAGCTGCCTCCATGTACAGAGACAAACATCACCACATATACTTCACCTATTTTGTTGATTGTGTTAGTCTCTCTTTTTTTCTCTGTCGTCAAGGTCTTCAGGCAGTCTCCCTTTGTCATGTCTGATTTTTATCAACTTGGAAAAAACCCACAGCTTTTCTTTTCCTGTGCCAGGTAACACATTTCTCATTTTTCATTCTGATGTTAGAATATCCTTAATATAAACAGGCTGGTTTAGTTCAACACTTCTTTCCACAATCCAGTATCTTTCAGAAGCTGTGTTTTTTTGTTCACTAGCATTTAAAAAATTTAAGGTTAATAAAGCACTATGTAATCTATCTTTGGGGTTCTTGTGATCCCCTTTGCCTATTAAGCATCTCCCTTAGAGTTCTATTAGATCTCTCCACAATCGCTTGTCCTGTAGGACTGTGTGATGTCCCTGTAGCATGTTTTATATTATAATATTCAAAAAACTGCTTCAACTTGTTAGAGATATATGCCAGATCATTGTCCATTTTAATTTGTATGGGTATTCCCATAACGGCCATAACTTCTAACAATGTGTAATTACAGAAGCAGCCCTTTCTGAAGCTAAGGCAGTTGCCCATTGAAATCCTGAATGTGTATCTATAGTATGATGCACATACTTCAGTTTACCAAACTCTGTAAAATGGAAGACATCCATTTGCCAAATGTCATTTCTTTGGGTACCCCTAGGGTTAGTTCCTGTAGGCAATGGAGTTTGGTTATATAATGAGCAAGTAGGACACTGCCTCACGATTTCCTTAGTTTGTTGCCAAGTGGTAGAGAATTCTTTCTTTAAACCTTTGCTGTTAACATGGTGTTTTTATGGGATTCTGAAGCCTCTAGTACACTTCCTATCAATAGCTGATCAATTTCATTATTAAGGGCCTGGCAGGCCTATATGGGATCTTATATATGCTATATATAGTGGATAACTCCTCTTTCTGATTATTCGTTGTAGCTGAATAAATAGTGAAGTCAGTTCAGAATCATCCTGAATAAGCTCAGGTGTCTCTATGTGTAAGACAACCCTTTCTGCACATTGAGAGTCAGTCACTATATTAAGAGACTCTTGAATTACTGCATATAATTCTGATTTTTGAGCTGACTTATAGAGACTCTCAGCCACCTTACTTACATCTTCTGATTTACATCCCGCCTTTCTTGATTTACTGGCATCAGCATAAAATGTAGGGGCTCCAGATATTGGAGTTCCCTTTATAATATGAGGGAGAATCCAATTAGTTTTTTTTATAAACTACAGCCGCCTGCTTTTAGGGTATCTGTTGTTAATCTCTCCCAAGAAGTCACTGGATGCTCTTTGCCAATGTTCATCTGCCCATAATGAGGCAATCTCTGCGTTAGTTAAATGTACCACAATTTCAGCCGGATCCATTCCAGTTAATTGTCGAAGTCTCATTTTTCCTTTTAGTATCAATTCAGAGACCTTCTCAGTGTAAGTTTTTAATTTCTTGTTCTGTTTATGTGCTAAAAATATCCATTCTAAGATATAATCTTCTCTCTGCATGAGAATTCCCGTAGGGGAATGAGTAGAAGGTAAGATAGCTAAGATGCAGGCCATCTTTGGATCAATATGATCTAGATGTGTATCCTGCAGTTTCCTTTCTACCAACGCTAACTCCTTCTCAGCCTTGGCTGATAGTTTCCTTGGGCTATTTAAATCTTTATTACCTTGTAAGGTTTGAAATAAATTGCTTATCTCTTCAGTGGCCAAGCCAATCGCAGGCCACAGCCAGTTGATACCGCCCAGTAGCTTCTGAAAATCATTAAGGGTCCTTAATTGGTTTCTTCTGATTTGCTAGGCTATCCACAACACACACCATACATATCCCTGGATTCCTTTTCTTTTTTATAAAGCACATCAATTAGGCCTAAGCTTTTATGGATAATAAAAGTCTCCATGTCGTTATTGGGATCTGGTAGGTCAAGACAGTCTGACAGTAACAATGAAAGAAATTTTAAAATCTTGAGGTTGTGACTGAATAGTAAGTGGTCAGTGCCCTACAGCTTATCAAAATTTCATTAATCAATGGTAAATTTCTTAACTTTTGAAATCTAGTAAACAATAGCATAAAAAGGGAAAGAAATTTGAAATGTTTTCCATTTTTCATAAACATTAAATCATTTTAACACTTTTTATTAATTCTCTGTGAATTTCACATCATGCACCCTACTCACACTCTTCTCCTATCCCCTCATATCCACCCCTCCCCCAAAAAACACACCCAAACAAACAAAAGAAAGCATAGAAAACATCTCAGCAGGGAAGCTGTTGTATGTTAGTGTGTCGCAGGGCATGTCCCTCTGCCCATACTGCTTTACTTGTAACCGTTTGTTGCAGTGAGTCATTGGTCTGGTTTGAGGTCTCTGACTTCTGTGACACCATCAACATTGAATCCTCATTGTGACTCTTCCTGGTTATCCTGCTGTGTTGCCCTGTGTTATAGAGATCTTGCCACTTTGGATCAACCAGACTGGCACTTCCGCAGGGCACTTCCCAACCATTCACAGATGATATAGATTTTGGGGTGGCCAATTCAGAGCACTAGATCTGGGTCTTGGTAGTAGCTGATCTAGTCAACACACCAGCTCTCCCTTATCCACACCATCAGGGTGAGCTCTCTAGCACTTCCCTGGCTAGGCCATCCAATGTCACCAGCAGCAGAAGCAGAGTCAGCTGCTCCTCTGCTCTCATGTCCTCCCAGCTCACCCACAGCCATGCCTCCAGAGCCAGCTCCACTGTGCTGCCCAGTCAAAGTGTGGGTTCACCCTCCCAAGTGCTCCGCCGTGTGAAGGACAGGGACAAAGCTCCTGATCGCACACCTTAAAGGCTAGCTCACTCATGCCTTTGTATTCAGGGCTAGCTCCACTCTACTGTCCAGAGGACGTTCAGTCCAACTCTCCGAAGTGCTATAGCCAGTGAAGGGCCAGGGCTAGCTCTCCCACACTCATGACCCCAGGGCCAGCTCTCCCAACTTGCTGCAAGAGGTGAGGGGTTGGGGGGAGGGCATCATCACCCCCACACCCATGCTACTTCACCATAGGTGAGCTCTCACCACTGGGGCTAGCTTACATGCACCCCCTTGACCAGGGCCAGCTCCACTGTGCTGCCCAGGTGAGGTATTATAGCCAGTAAGAAGCAAGGCCAGTTCACCTGCTCTCCTGACTCAAAGGTAACTCTCCTGACTACCTCCAGCGTGTCAACGGACAAGGGCGCATCCACCCTCCTCACCTATGGCCATCCCATGGCAGACAAATGATGGGGTCAGCTTTCCCACACTCATGCCCTCAGGGTGGCTCACCCACACCACCTCTCCTCCATCCTATCCGACCAGGGGCCAGCTCTACTGAACTGCCTAGGAGAGTTGCAGGGCCCCAGTCTACTGAATGCTGCGCAGAGCGCCACGACCAGGGAGAAGTGGAGCCATCTATGTGGCCCTTTGCAATTTGCATTTGCATATTTTAAATCATTTTTATTTGACCCTCAGAATTTACTTAAACTTTTGTATTTTCAGGACTTTATACATCTTCTAAGACCATCTTACACCCCCAGAACTTGCACAGACTTTTAACCTTTGTTCCTTCCATCTAATCATTTTACCAGAGACACCAGTAGTTATTATTGACAACAGTAATGGCAAAGCAAGTTCTTTTAAATAATGGAACAATAAAAATTTATGTGTGTTTATCTTTTAGTATGAAGCCTGTAGCAGGACAAACCTTCAAATGAAGACCTCAAATTAGGGAACAACTTGTGTACACAAGACCCAAGCATGGAAGAAAAGTCAAAGAGTTAGACAGACAACTGTAATTACATTTACCCATCCTAATTTTCATATGAAGCCTCTGAAAAAATTGAAATAATATGAATATAACAGTAACAAACAAACTGTTATAAGAAAACTTTCCCTAAGGGTTGTTAGATAATATCTAGAGCTTATACCCACCATATATAACAGCTTTTTCCGTTGTTGCATCCATCCTTATTCTTAGTTTTTAACTTGTATATGCTAGTTTCTCGAGAAAACCTTGAGACTTCATGCACTTGGGGCCTAATTGCACACAAGCAGATGGACAGAATGACTGGATTCCTAGGTGAATGTTCAATGGCCTCGATTATTTCTTTCTTTTGAAGAAATGTTAACTTTGAACAAGTTTGGCTGTTATTATTTTAAGCAAGAATATCTAGAGTTATTATTGAGAGACTTTACACAGAAGATTTTATTTCAGTTTAGTTTATAACAAGTTTGTGTGTGTTCAAATGAAGGCAGACAAACAGAAAAGTTTGAAGGTATTATTTCTTGTAAAGTTATTAAGTTGTATAATAATGTAAATATCTGTAACCTAGAGGCCATTAAATAGAAACCTATAAAAACCAGACATCTGCAGGAACTCAAAAAACATTGACATCTGGTTGTTTTTATTTTGTTTGCTCTTTCTTTTTCAGTTTTAACTATATCCAAATACCCTTACAGATCTTAAGGTACAGAAAGTTTATATTTTAGTTGCTTTAAAAGCACATAGTGTTTTTTCTTCAGCTGTTCTTTTTTTTTTCTCTCTTTGTCTGAGAGCCAAATGGCCTTCTGAACTTGGATAGAAATTTTGGAGGGAAATTTTAAACAACATGTTTGGCTCAGAAGAGCCAAGAGCCCAAGAGCCAACTTTTTAATAAAGTAGAACAACATAAGACAATTTTTTTTAACATTATTATTATTATCAGTGGCCACCTTCACTCATGCACTAAAACCAAAAGGGTAGCAGTGTGTCCCCTTTACCCCGGAGACAGGGGCTATGATCCTATCAGATCTTGTCCTTTGTCTCTCCAAATGTCCAGACTCCAAAACAAAACAGAACAACTCACTGATAGGTGCAAGCTGCAGAAACACTTTGGCTAGCAATTCTTACTTTCAGTATGTAAATTTGGGGCAACTGCAGTCTGGGATCCCTGGGGCCTATGAAGTCCACTTTGGACTTGCACCCTCTGCTCTGAGTCTGGGGTCTCCGGAGGCTCTGGCTGGGGCCTCCAAATATCTTGGAGTTTGTGATCCCTGAAAAAAGACTATAGACTCAGTGCAGTTATAATTAAAAGATTTATTGACTGGCTGCTAGAAGGACAAAGAATCTCTGAGCCAAATTTAAAATTGCCATGCAGGAGAGGTATGGGGAAGGAGTTTTAAAGGGAAAAAAACATACAAAGACCTTCAATGTTTATACAAGCAAGTAAAGACTGTTCTGTTCTGCCAACTTAAATGATTAAGGCAACTCAAAACCAATCTTTGGATATCTGCATAAGAAAGTCACAGAAGCAAAAATAACAAACAAACAAACAAACAAACATCAGCTAGTTATATCATAGCAAGTAGAGAGTCACAGCTGTACATTTTTTTGAGTAGGTATCATTGAGTCAGGGTTACTGGGAACATCCAAGGACTGGAGTCAGAGACAAATGGCTGGTGGGCACCAAGATACATGTCTAGCATAAAACGGAGCTTCTTTAACCATAGCAAGTCATGGACAGCCCAAAGAATCACTTTTTAGCTTTTATCTTTTACTTAGTGGACATAACAAACTTAGCTACTTTTTTGTGGCAGGAATCATGTTGTTTGCATATTCAGCATTATACATGGGACTAAGTCTGCGTTCACTACTGATTGTAACTCTTCAGAGTGGATTATGAAACTTGTGTGAGTTTGCCATAATTTAAACTACTTCATGTGGAGTTAATCCTTGTATTTGTAGGAAACTACATTTGTTGAAAACCTTCAAGCGTCATATTTATTTATTCTTTAAATTATTTAAAAAATGGCAAACAATACTTGAAACAAGCATTCAAGAGGCTGAGCCATGATAATTGTAGGTTAGTTTTTCTATATAATTAATCTTAGGCCAGCCAGGACTACATACCAAGACCTTGTCTCATGATTAAATTTGAAAGATTATTTTTTAAGGTAGAGAAAGGAAGAAAGAAAGAAAGAAAGAAAGAAAGAAAGAAAGAAAGAAAGAAAGGAAGGAAGGAGGAAAGAAAGAAAGAAAAGAAAAGAAAAAAAAGCACATCATAAGATCTTTGTAAAGCTGAACAAGGCAAAAGACTGCGTGTGGCTTTTATAAGACCTGTGACTTTTGTTTTGCTTTTTAAAAATCAGTTTGGGTGCTGGCTTCCTGATAGTCAGTCAGTTCTTTGGTATGCACAGCACTCCCAATTTAGTACTGTAGTATAGAAAGGTAGATGAACGCACAAAAAAGAGCTGCGTTTGCAGGCACAGGTAGGACTAATGACAAGCCTGGCAGGCAGCGACTATTCCGGCTACCTCAGAGGGCAAACCTGAGTGGCGCGCGCCTTTAATCCTAGCGCTTGGGAGGCAGAGGCAGGCGGATTTCTGAGTTCGAGGCCAGCCTGGTCTACAGAGTGAGTTCCAGGACAGCCAGAGCTATACAGAAAAACCCTGTCTTGAAAAAACCAAAAAAAAAAAAAAAAAAAAAAAAAAAAAAATCCTGCCCAGCGCTGTGGGTCCTTCAGAACCGTCAGCTGGGCAGCCACGCCAGCAAGGGCTCCCACGCCAGCAAGGGCTCCCACTCCAGCAAGGGCTCCTGGGAACCGGTTAAGGTCGGAGGAGGGGGCGCTGGGGGCCGCCATCATGGGTTGGGCTGGAGGCGGAGAGTTCCCTCTGTGCTGTCCAGCCGAGGTCACCGCGGGAGACTACCAGGAAGGGCTCAGGGCAGCACCGCGTGGATGGGTGAGTGCGAGAGCCGCAGGGAGCCGCAGGTCGGCCGTGCGGGGCGCGCGGGGCTCGGGGCTCCGGGCGTGTCCGGGGTGCACACCCCTCCCCTGAGGAGGCTTCGGGACCGGGACTCTCCGCGGAGGCGTGGGCCGGGGGACGTGGGCCGGGGGACGTGGGCCGGGGGACGTGGGCCGGGGGACGTGGGCCGGGGACGTGGGCTAAAATAATTCTAACAGGGATATGCACTACTTTATAATATAATAACACTTAAGTGTTCTCATAGCGTGAAATATTTTTTCTTTAAAATTAAAAATGTTGTGAGTATATTATATGTTCGTTTGGGAATGGGATGTGTGAACTTGACTGCAGGTGTCCACAAAGGCCAGAGAAGCTTTCGGATCCCCTAAAATTAGAGTTACACGCAGCTATGATCCATTCAAAATGTGGGTGCTAAAGTCTGAATTCAGGTCCTCTGTAAGCACAGCCACCACTCTGTCTCTACAGAATCTTATAGCACAGAATCTTTAATAAACAAATTGTGTATTTATGATGTCTGCAGAAGTTTTTACTTGATTTCGGAATGTCCACATAAGAGATTTTTCTTTCAGTGCTTGGAATTTACTTTTTACTTGAAGTGATGGAGCACGAGGCTTCTCCTCCGGCTGCTTTACTTATAAGATTTATTTTTAATTTATGTACATGTGCATGTGTTGGGAGTATGTTCGAGTGAGTGCAGGAGCCTGAGGAGGCCAGAAGAGGGGGTCAGAATTCTGGAGCTATAGTTCCAGTGGGAAAGGGACCCCACTCTTCTGGAAGAAGAGCAAGTGTTCTTAAATGCTGAGCCTCTTAGCTGCTTCACATTTAAAAATAAGTTATACTATGACATCAGGTCCTTAAGAAACAGCGGGAAGTTGTTTGAAAGAGAGTTTTCTTTATACAGTGTAATTAGCGTTCACTGAAAGTACATTTAGCTTAGGTGTCAATGACAAGCATTATGAGAGAATAGAAGAGATGATTGGAAGAAAAAATAACTATCATTCTTTGTCATTCTCCATCCTTTTCAGGTTAGGAGTTAAATAGAATAAATGTTAACATTTAGACTGTAGTTTACAACCCTTTGTTCTAATAGACAACAATACAGAAATGATTTTTTTGGCATGACTATTACTACTAAACTGAATTAAGAACCAGTTGTTCGTAAGAATTAAGTTGAATTAAGAACAGTGCAGGCCACTGAACTGTTGCTACAATTTTACTGTTGTGCGCCTTCTTATTTGCCATTGTCCTTTCCATGTGACCTTTCTCTGATCTATTTGATTTGCAGATAAATTAAGCATTTTGTTCCCTTTTATGCTTCTGCTGCTACTTTCCTAAGTTATTTGCTCCTTGTCGACTTGTCGACTTGTTGACTTGCAGTGGTTTATGAACGAAGTGCTGTGCTTTCGTTAGCCTCTGATCCCTTTGTAATGTTTTACAAAGGTCTTGGATGGTAACTGAGCAAACCTAAGTTAATAGAGGACAAAGAGCCCAGTATGCAGCTGTGTACTGCCAGATGTTCACATAATGCATTTTAGAAGGAATGTTAGAAAATAGCAGTTTCATTATAAAATTTTACTATAGAAAGTTGAAAATTTTAATGAAAACTTGAGAAGCGTGCCTCGTACAGTGAGGCGCACCTGTAATCCCTACATTGGGGAGGTTGAGGCAGGAAGATCAGAGATTCAAGATCTCCTGTCTCAGTGGAGAGGAGAAGGGGAGGAGAAGCAAAAAAGTATTGAAAAGTTGAAAAAGAAGTAGAGCAGGCTAGCTACCAGCTGTTATGACTTTAAAGGAAGCTGCTAGCTTTAAAGCGATGGTGAGTTACTTGTCTATCACATGGGAATTCACTCAGCTAATGTTTAAGTAAATATACATTTTTTAGTAGTGTCCTGTGATCATTTCTGGCTGAAGTTTTATTTATTTATGTTGCTAATAACTTGACTCTGGTAAATATAAACCTTTTAGTTCTATAGACTATATGTTAACATAACTTTATGTAAATGTAATTTAACTTTAATTTATAATTTTGTATTGTTGCTCTGTTTTCTTCTGCTTTGCTTTGTATCAGTGGATTTGAAAAGTCTGAAAGATTTGCTGAAAAAAAAAACCTTGCCAAATCATAGTATATCATATAGACAAAGAAAAACTGTCATTCTTTGATTTTAAAATGAACTGAAGAGGATTCCTCTGTTTACAGGAAAATCTAGAGAACAGAGTTTAGTTCTTTTTCAAATACAGATAACATAGAACTTACCATGTGATGTTTGATGGTTGTACTGGCTGGTTTTGTGTGTCAACTTGACACAGGCTGGAGTTATCACAGAGAAGTGAGCTTCAGTTGGGGAAATGCCTCCATGAGACCCAGCTGTGGGGCATTTTCTCAATTAGTGTTCAAGGGGGTAGGGCCCCTTGTGGGTGGTGCCATCCCTGAGCTGGAAGTCTTGGGTTCTATAAGAGAGCAGGCGGAGCAAGCCAGGAGAAAGCAAGCCAGCAAGGAACATCTCTCCATGGCCTCTGCATCAGCTCCTGCTTTCTGACCTGCTTGAGTTCCAGTCCTGACTTCCTCTGGTGATCAACAGCCATGTGGAAGTAAGCTCAATAAACCCTTTCCTCCCCAACTTGCTTCTTGGTCATGATGTTTGTGCAGGAATAGAAACCCTGACTAAGACAAATTGGTACCAGGAGTGGGGTATTCCTCTGACAACCTGACCATGTTTTGGGGAGGATTGTGGAAGGACTTTGGAACTTTGAGCTAGAAGAACCACTGGTTGTTAAGAACTCTGTGGGATATTCTGTGGGAGCTTGGAAGATCATGTTGAGAACAGTGCAGAGATGGAGGCCTGGCTTGTGAAATTTCAGAGGGAAAATTAAAGACTCTTATCAGGGCCATGTTGTTTTGATTGTGAAGATTCTGTGGTTCTGGTTAGCTGGGGCTGAAGTATCAGCTGTGATTAACAAGATACCAGAACTACTAAAGTGAAAAACTTTGCATTGCTGGGACTATTGATGCTGGTTAGCTGGAGCTAAAAAATTAGCGGTGATTAAGAAGAGACCAGCATCATTGAGGTGACATCTTCTGGAGAGTGTTTTCTGAGCGCACAAAGAGGTTGTGTTCCAGAGATAGCCAAGGTTGTACCTTGTGCTGCAGCAGGACTTGGTAATGTGTAAGAGTCACCCAGGTGGTACTGGTTTTGACAGCATGAAGGGGTCATGGAGAGCAGCTGAGGCTCGGCACAGTGAGAGGCCATGGAAGGCCATTGGTGAAGGTGCAGCCTCATACAAATTCATGGCCCAGGACTGAAGGTGTCATGCAAAGAAGTTGAGGCTTGGCACCGTGAAGACAGTCTATGAGAGGCTACTGGTAAAGCCTAGTTACAGCAGTGTTTTGGGAATGCCAGTACCATACAGTGACCACCAAGGACAGCAGCAGCAATGGAGTACAGGCATCTGGAGCTCAGAAGATAAAGATGTGTGCTACAAAGGGCAGAGCTGGAGAAGTGACCAAAGCCCTTAGAAGAGCCCAGAAGATTGTGAGCTGGATCCTAGACATTGGTTTTGCTTTTGATTGTGACCGTACCCTAATATTTTTCCCTCTTGAAGGAAGAATGTATTTTAGTGGATCCCACAGTTAAGAGACCTTGAATTTTAAAAGATATTGGACATTTTAAATTGATTAAACTTTTAATATGTAAAGACTGTGGGACTTTAGATCTTGGGGATGAATAAGAACATAAGGATTGAGGCTTGATAGTGATGTGTTTGTGTGTCAAGTTGACAAGGAGTCAATTGTACTGGCTGGTTTTGTGTGTCAACTTGACACAGGCTGGAGTTATCACAGAGAAGTGAGCTTCAGTTGGGGAAATGCCTCCATGAGACCCAGCTGTGGGGCATTTTCTCAATTAGTGTTCAAGGGGGTAGGGCCCCTTGTGGGTGGTGCCATCCCTGGGCTGGAAGTCTTGGGTTTTATAAGAGAGCAGGCTGAGCAAAACAGGAGAAAGCAAGCCAGCAAGGAACATCTCTCCATGGCCTCTGCATCAGCTCCTGCTTCCTGACCTGCTTGAGTTCCAGTCCTGACTTCCTCTGGTGACCAACAGCCATGTGGAAGTAAGCTGAATAAACCCTTTCCTCCCCAACTTGCTTCTTGGTCATGATGTTTGTGCAGGAATAGAGACCCTGACTAAGACAATGGTGAATACTGACTGTTAACTTGAGAGCATTTAGAATAACCTAGGAGACAAACTTTTGCGCATGTTTGTGATGGAGTTTCTAAATTGCTTTAATTGATCTTGGAAAACTCGTTGAGGTGGGTGGCACTATTCCATAGTCCAAAATTGTATTCAGTCCTGGGCTGAAGAAAAATGATAAATGAACTGAATGCTAGTATTCACCACCATCTGCTTCCTATGGATGGTAGATTTACTGTGTGTAGTTGCCTCCAGCTCTTACTGCCAGGCCTCCCCACCATGATGGACTTTGCCTTCAAATTGTGGCCTAATAGAGACTCGTTCTTTCTTTTTTAGATAGCATCTTACACTTGATTGGATGTAGCTTGACTTGGAACTTTTGTATGTATCCTGGGATGGCCTCATGGCAGTCCTCCTACCTCAGCCTCTTTTGCTGGGATTACAGGATGAATGAGCTGCTGTGTCCAGCTCATTTTGACCATTTTATGTTCTTCTATTCAGTGGCATCAAGTAAATTTCTAGTGTTAAAGAATTACCAACACTATGGACTTCGTCAATTTTTCGTTCAGCTCAGAGACCTAGTGCTCATTAAGCAGTCACATCCCAGTTCAACATCACAGTCCTTGGAATCTAAACTGGTAGATGTCTTTACCTTTTCTGGCCATGTCATAAGTTGAATACTATAACATGATCTTTGTGTCTGGGTTGTTTCTCTTACTGTACTGTTTCAGACTTCACTTGTTTTGTTTCATGTATTAGTACTTCATTTTATGGCTGAACAACATTCCATTTTTGCCAAAAAAAAAAAAAAAAAAAACAAAACCACTCTGAATCTGTTGATTGCATTCTTAACAATTGAAAACATGGGTTGTAATGTATGTGATTTAGTTAGGTCTTTAAATATTTTGTAGTTTTTAGTAAACAAGTCTTACACCTTGATTAAATTTTCTAAGGCAGTCTCCAGTTTACATTGATTGAACAATGAAATACATTTCATAGAAGCTGTTTTTTGGCTTTTGGCCTTTCCTGGATTAGCAATATGTGAGCGATATTCTTGTGATTCCAGGAAGTAGTGGCAACCTGCAGCTTGTAGTTAGCCATGAGATGAGAGCAAAGAACTGATCCCGTGTAAAGAACTGCATTGCTGTCCTCTTGTGGTAGGTCCATGTAACCCTGGGCCTTTCTGTGCTTGCTCAAGTTCTGAATAATGACATGGAGACTATATTTACTTATTTATAAGCTTTTAACCTTATAACTAGGCATGGTTTCTTACTAGCTTGTAACTAAATTATCCCATTTATAAGTTCTGCCACATGAGTGGTTAGTTACCACTCCTTCCTTCCTGGCCTGCCCTCTCCCTAACCCCTCTTCTTCCTAGATTTTTTTTTTTTTTTTTTTTTTTTTTTTTTTTTTTTTTTTTTTTTT
>JADRCD010217348.1:49429-62680 GCA_019843815.1 Montemys delectorum
TTTTTTTTTTTTTTTTGGTTTTTCGACACAGGGTTTCTCTGTGTAGCTCTGGCTGTCCTGGAACTCACTCTGTAGACCAGGCTAGCCTCGAACTCAAAAATCTGCCTCCCAAGTGCTGGGATTAAAGGCGTGCACCACCACCACCCGGCTCTCTCTCTATTTTTTAACTGTGCTATTGGGGGATTAGGGCTCATAACAACCTGTAAGTCCATTTTTAGGGGATTTGATGCCTACCCTTTTCTGGCCTCAGGGCACCAGGCACACAAATGATACACAGAGACACATGCAGGCAAACACCCATACACATAAAATATAAACTATATATATGTAGAATAAAGCTATTAGCTTTTTTTTTTTTTTTTTTTTTTTTTTTTTAAGGATGCTGTTGACAGGAGTGGAGGCATGGTTATTGAGGAAGTAGAAAAAAACCTGATTTTGTTTACTAACTTATGGATGGACACATGTATTACGTAAGACAATTTCTATACTTGAGCCCTACAGTTATCCTTAGAGAATGGATGCAGCAGAGATAACCAAGTTTCAGAATCAGTTTCATTTATGTACTAATTCGGTCTTTAGAGGTAGAGGGAAAATTATATATATCTATATGTACTTACACATCATCTTATCAATAGTTTTGATTTCTGAGTTTTCAATTATTTTTGGTCTAAAAATGCAAATGGGAAATCTAGAATTAAGTAATTCATAAGCTTTAAATTGCATGCCTTTCTACACACCATTATGAAACTTTCTGCTATCCTACCTCGTTACAAATAATTTTTGTTCATACTGTCAAGTGCTTCTTTTTTAAATGAAAATATAAAAGTGTTTGGATTAATAAAAGAAAAAGTTATGGTGAGGTTTCTGAAATATATGGTAAGGGGAAAATTATTTATCCATAAAATTATAAAGAAGTAAAATGATTTTGTTGTTGAAACTTGAACTTCAGTGCCTGACAAGTACTTGGTTAAATTAGAAAGATATATTTGTGTCTATGTGTGTAGGAAAACAATATAGACCTACGCATGATTTTAGGCTCCACTAGTGGCTCAGAATTTATTGTCAACAGGGAAGTCGCTCCTTTGTATCTGAGGGATGAGATTAAGGGATATATGAGGTTGCCAGTTAAAAAAATTTTCAAAATAAATTGGGAAGAGACTCAGTACTGATAGTGGGGGAAATGAGCTGCTATTTGAGTTAATTTTTGTATGCTAGGCATTTTTCTTAGCTACTCTATACATTCTTACACATCTAACAGTTCTTTATTATGTATATTTTTCAAGAGAAGACATTTGGATTTACAGATATTAGGTAATTTTTTTCATGTCAGAGAAATTAGTAAATAGTGGGAAGATCACAGAATTGATGTGACTTAATCTTCTATTTTCCAAACTTGGAAATAGTAACTGAGATCTGGAAAGTAATAAGAGGGATTAAAACACTCTTGGTGCTGCAGGGATTAAAACATTTCTTCTATCATGTTCTTAATTGATGTTCTCTTGGGTTTGTTTTCTTGTTTCAGAGAGTATTTCATTATGTAGCAAGGGCTGGCCTCAAAGTCTACATCCTCCTGCCTCAGCCTTCTGAGAACTGGGATTACAGATGTGCATCTGAACACACCTATTGAGTTTCTTTAGTTGAAGTTATATGACATTATCCATTACAGTACAAAGAACGCGCGCTAGGCCTGGCGGCACACGAATGCCTGTTAGCCGCAGGAGGAAGGACACTGAAGTTGGAGACCAGGAGATAATTTGTTTTAGGGCTCACCAGGATGTGCAGGACACTAAATGGAGCCTCAGCATCTTAAAACAAAACAAAAGAAAAGAAATATCTACTATTAGTAGTGGCTTCTTTACAAAGCCTTTGAGATCATTTGTTTTTACATTTTCTCTATCTTTGCTACTCAAGATTTTTCAATTTATTTGTGTACATGTAATAAATTTTAAAAATCTAAAACAGTTTGTAAACATGAAGCATTTAGGCTTTTTAGTCTTGATATGTGTATGACTTTAATATTAAAAAGATATATCAAATACATATTTTATTGCTTTAAAATAGTTCATTTAATAACCAATTAATAGCAACTATAATCATTTTGATACTCATACCTCACATAATCTTAAAATAATAGGAGAATTCCCTGGTAGTGTATTAGTATTAGATTTGGGTTTTAACTTAAATTTCTATATTTTGCTAAGGAACCTTGATATTAAATAAGAAAAATAATAAAATATTAACTCATTTTTTTCAGGTACCACCTTGCTTAAATGTTTCGTCACAGTTGTTATTTAGCAGTGATCCAGATGTGTTAGCAGATGTGTGCTGGCCCTTTCTTATCTCTCTGATGGACACAATGATAAAATTCAAGTAGTCATTGATTCTGGAGTCTGCTGAAGATTGGTGGAACTGTTGATGTAACTATAATTTTTGATTAGTAGTTGTGTGATTATGGATTAAGTTTAACAATTAAGGTCACATGGCCTTAAACATTTCAAAGTCACCATCTTTAGGAAGAATTAAAAAGTTACCAATTCTACCCTTCTTAGAGTAGCTATCATCCTTTAATTTATGTCCTGAAACTCAAGAATATTATTTTTAAAATTTATCTCTGTATGAATGAACTGTTTTCTTTATGAACAAGCTTAGCTCAGCAAGTACTTAGAGAATATCTTTTGGCACCAACGGTGACATGAAAATGTTATTTGGGAGAGAACACAGTTCTTGTTCTCCCAGAACCAATAGTCTAGTTTCTTATTCATTACAGTGATTATTAACTTATTAACAAGCCAGAAAATTCATTTAGTGTCTCCATGATGTTTTTCTTACTGGCCAGTTATCATTACCCTGTGTTTAAAGTCATAGATTTTCCATGCAAAGAAATTAAAAAGATGTTACAGCTGGAGAGATGGCTTAGGGGTCCACTCACCTAGAGGTCCTAAGTTCAATCCCTAGCAACCACATGGTGGCTCATAACCAGCTATAGTGTGATCTGATGCTCTCTTGTGGCATAAGGTGTACATGCAGCTAGAACAGCTGCACATAAAGAGATGTTACAGCTATTTTTTTTTTAAGTTTTATTGCATTATGATGAGAAAAGTTACATGATTTCAATTTATCTGAATTTGTTAACATTTAAAAACATATTTTAAGTAAATAGAATTAAATCACATTCTTGTTTTTCTTTTGTACCCCAACTCCTCCCAGAGACCCCCCTTCAATACCTACAATATCTTTTTTTGTCATATTCTTTAAAATTTATAAAATATTATAACAATAAAAATGAGTATTATAAAAGTTGTTTGATATAAAACAACAATCAATTTCACAGTCTTATGTCGATGTTTGTCTACAGTAATACTGAAAATACATACTTTTTCTCAATATAAATTTTAAATAACTCCAAACGTATTAACTGTATATTTCAAAATAATACATCACTACTAATATTTTCTTAAATGAACATAAATATATAAAGTGTTTTTATTTGTTTGTTTGTTTGTTTGTTTTATATTTAGTAGAGCTTAAAAATCTTGGCTCTTACTGTAGTAACTTGATACAAGAGTTACAAACGTCAAGCAAAGCATTCAGTCTTACTCTTTGTTGTTCTCTTACAAACCCCCTTCCAATTTAATTGTCTACATTTCTTTTGGGTATATAAATACTTTTAAAATATGTAAGCTGTTCTGAAAACCATAGTATAGTGTAAAGACATGAAATAAACAATACTATTAATAGAGAGGCTAAGATAGGAGAAGCAAAATCTCAAGACCATTATGTTGTACACAGCCAGACACTGTATTGTACAAACAAGCAGAAAGTGTATCTGGATTGTATAATATTAGACCTATTTCTCCAATTACCAAATTAGAGAGACCATTGGATGACAGTCAGTAAATTTCTCACTCCTCATGTTTTTCAATTTCAATCAATTAGGATATGTTAGTAATATTAATTTTCATATTAAGATAATAAGAAAAACTAATTGTTTCTTCCTGTTGTTTTTGTTGTAAGAGGTGGATTTATGTTTGTGTGGGTTTGTTGAAAGATTACTTTCTTGCTTCCTCTAGGGTGTAGTTTTGCTCCTTATGTTGATGTTTTCCATCTATTATCCTTTGTAGGGCTGGATTTGTGGAAAGATATTGTGTAAACTTGTTTTGTCATAGAATATCTTGTTTTCTGCATCTATGGTAATTGAAAGTTTTGCTGGGTATAGTAGCCTGAGCTGGCATTTGTGTTCTTGTAGGGTCTTGTATGACATCTGCCCAGGATCTTCTAGCTTTCATACTGTCTGGTGAGAAGTCTGGTGTCATTCTGATAGGCCTGCCTTTATAGGTTACTTGACCTTTTAAAGTTCTTTCTTTGCTTAGTGCATTTGGTGTTTTGATTATTATGTGATGGGAGGAATTTCTTTTCTGGTCCAGTCTATTTGGAGTTCTATAGGCTTCTTGTATGTTCATGGGCATCTCTTTCTTTAGGTTAGGGAAGTTTTCTTCTATAGTTTTGTTGAAGATATTTCCTGGCCCATTACATTGGGAGTCTTCATTCTCTTCTATACCAAAATCCTTAGGTTTGATTTTCTCATTCCATTTTGGACTTCCTGGATGTTTTGGGTTAGGAGCTTTTCGCTTTTTGCATTTTCTTTGACTGTTGTGTCAATGTTTTCTATGGTGTCTTCTGCCCCTGAGATTTTTTCTTCTATCTCTTGTATTCTGTTGATGATGCTTGCATCTATGACTCCTGATTTCCTTCCTAGGTTTTGTATCTCTATGGTTGTCTCTCTTTCTGATTTCTTTATTTCTGTTTCCATTTTTAGATTGTTTTGTTCATTTCCTTCACCTGTTTGTGTTCTTCTGTATTTCTTTGAGGGTGCTATTTATGTCTTTCTTAAAGTCCTGTATCATCATCATGAGAAGTGATTTTATATCTGAACCTTGCTTTTCCAGTGTAATGGTGTGTCCAGGACTTGCTATGGTGGGAGAATTGGGTTCTGATGAGGCCAAGTAACCTTGGTTTGTGTTGCTTATACGCTTGCTTGCCCTGCATCATCTGGTTATCTCTAGTGCTTCTTGCCCTTGCTAAATCTGACTGAAGCCTGTCCTTCCTGTGATCCTGGTTGTGTCAGAACTCCTCAGAGTTAAGCTGTCTCTGTGATCCTGTGATTCTGGGATCCTGTGACCCTGGGCTTATTAGAGCACCTGGGATTGGAGCTTCCTCTGGGTGTTTTGGGAATGGCTGCAGAGTTTGCACCCAAGGTTTGCTCAGGGCACTGGCTGGCCTAGATAGATCAGAAGCAACCCGAGCCACTGAGCTGGCAGAGTTCCTGTGTGCTTGGTCCCGCTGGTCCGTTACTCCCAGTGTTAGGACAGATGTTGTGTCCTCCTCACCTCTGATCCTGGACGTCGATGTTACAGCTTCTTTATCTTCCAGCCTTCTTTTAAAATCGTCTTCCTTTGTTTTGTGAAAAAGCCATTAGTAGTAAGCCAGGCATGGTAGCTCATGCCTTTAGTCCCAGCACTTGAGAGGTAGGAGCAGGCAGATCTCTTGAGTTTTAGGCACAGCAAGTTCCAGACCAGCTAGAGCTACATAGTGAGACTCTGTCTCAAAGAACAACAGACCAAAAACAAAAAGTCATTAGTTATGCCCCAGTAAGGCAAGTGGCACAGAGAGCAGAGTTGTGTTAAAGAGTTGTCGTTCCAATATGAGGACAGTATCAGAGAACGATAGATAGGTACAGTGGGGTGGCCAGGACCCTAGCTGGAGAGTAGTTTCTACCTTAGTGGGCAGACAAGCAGCCAGAACAAGCTTTTAGCCAAAAAATCCTGACCTGGTGGCCTGTCTGTCAGATGATCTGTATGTAGGGAGGTGTGCACTAAAGCAGCTAACTTCTTGTCTGAAAATGTGAAGTGAAGAAGCCTTTAGGTTAGAGTGAGATCCCTCAGTGTAAACTCATGGCTGACAAGAGAAGGAACTCTTTAAGTATGTGTGTGCATATGTGTATTAAAGTTCTTGGACCAAAGACCCCTCTAAAAATACGTTGAGCACACTGAGGACACAATTCTTGGTTTCTAAACATCACTGTTCATTTAAGGAAAGTCGGGTTTTTAGAGAATGGTTGGATTACGGAGGAGCAAAAATGAGGTGAACACAAAGTAATGATCTTGGCAATAAATTACAGTAATGTATGATAAATTAATAAATAGCAGCAACCCCAGAGTCCACATTAAAATAGGTGGATGGGTCAATAGGTAGATATGGATGAGATGATAATATTACAAAATAACTAGTAAAAAATAAAAATAACTTCTAATTCAAATAATGAGCATACATATATAAGTATTTATACTAGTGGTTAAAGTGTGTGTGGAGGTGCCCTGAGAACATACATTGTATGGACTGAAAAAATTATATTTACGTATATGTGTAGACGTGTACATATATGCTTGGAGTAACAATTTGTCAAAAAAAAAAGAGGCTATGAATTTGAAAGATAGATAGGATGGGTACATGAGAGGGTTTAAAAGGAACTAAAGGAAGGGGGAAAATATAATTATAATCTCTAAGATAAAGTAAATAGATTAAGGAATGGGAATTTTACATGGTCTCAAATATCTCTGCATCAAATACTGATTATAAAGGAGAAATTAGGACTAGTGAAGAATAATGACATAATCTTAACTAGTGACAGAGTTAAGTACCACAGGAATGGGACAAAGCATGTACAATCATTTTACTCAATAAGATACAATGAGATTATATTAGCATTTATGATATAGAATTAGATTTTTGTTTTGTCTTAAAAATGTTATAAGGATGTCAAGTGAAAATTGAGAAGGGTCTCTGAGTGAAGAATATGGGAATTTTTAGTACTATTTTTGCAACTATATAAATTCTAACTTACCTCTTATTTTTATTTTTAGGCACAATGACTATAAAGTTGTATCACCTGCATTAAGAGCCATTGGTAATATTGTAACTGGTGATGATATTCAAGCACAGGTGAGTTCAAAATTTGTGGCACATTGTTAACATCTTTCATATCACTTGATTGTATGTTCATGAAGATCTTATTATTATAACTATATAGATATCTTTGGCAGTAAATACAGTTTTCAACTTCAGTTTCCTTATTGGGAATGTACTATCAAAGTATACTAGCTGTTCTGCTTTCAGGACTCGGAATCTTAAGTAAGTAAAAGTCATATTGAAAGAAAGCAAGGTGCCCAGTTACGTCACTCAGTAGAGCTTGAAATTCTTAAAGCAAACTAACAGGGAAATAAATATGTATGCTCTGAGCTGATCAACCAGAAGATGCTGTAAAGGTTTTATAAAAAAAAAAGATGGGTATGATGAGAAGCTGTAGTTTCTGTAAACGAGTGGAATTGAACAAGTAGAATAGTACTAAGGTAGATGAAATGAGACTTACATGGCCATGAGAGAGGCAGATACTTTGATGTATGTTTAAGAACCATTAAACTTGCCGGGCAGTGGTGGTGCACGCCTTTAATCAGATTTCTGAGTTCGAGGCCAGCCTGATCTACAGAGTGAGTTCCAGGACAGCCAGGGCTACACAGAGAAACCCTGTCTCAAAAAACAAAACAAAAAAAAAACAAAACAAAAAAAAAGAACCATTAAACTCAACTAGAATAGAAACTGATTTTTTGATTTTTTATAAATAGGTTAGAGGGTTTAAGATTCAGACTATGAAATGAAAGATTATTATAGCAAGGAAACAGTTCCGGAATTGTTAATCAACTGTGTGTAAGTGTGCCTGTTTTGGAGAATGGTAAAATGTTAGAATTGACTCCAGACTTAGGCTAGAATTCTATCTAGATACTCACTAAAGTTGTTAGGGAGTAATCAGTAGCAATCAGTGACACCCATTTTTAAGTAGCACTCTATATTGGTGTACACTGTGCTCCCAGCTAAATTTTCGGTGTACTGCTGCTCCAAACCTTCCACCTTCACGGTGTCAGAATCACTGTGGGCAATTGTGCAGATAAGGGCAAAGCAGACACGTTTGACTGGTTGGTTTTTGTTTGAGACAGTAGCTCCAACTAACTTTAAACTCAGAGACCAGGACTAAAGGCATGTGCCACACACTTGAATAGATAATACTTCATTATAAAAGTCAAATTGTGAAAACAGAACAGATTTATTCTATATTTGAAAATTTTTCTAGTGTTATAGAAATGTATGTTGAGAATGGTTATTCAGTCAGTTTTGAAAGTGAGTCATTCTTCAAATAGTTTTGTGTGTTGAACTTTACATGTACTTCTATGGGTGTGACTAGAAATCATAACTGGTTCACATTCTCCAATTTCAATTCTTCCCCACTGGGTAACATTCTTTAAAATACAGTCTATGTTGCTAATGCTATTATAACTAAGTTACTTTAATTTGTATATTTGAAGAACATGTTTCTGGTTCACACTTTGGTGGAAAACAGAGCCATTCACTACACTAGTACTAAGTAAGCTTTGCTAACAGCAGGGTTTAAAAGTTAGCAGTTGCCTAGGGTTTACTTTGAAAAGAATTTATTTCATGTTTTTCAAATTGATTTCTGTACTTCTAAGTAATTCATAAGAGTTTTACATTTATACTAAAATACTTTTTGGTTTCTGTCTTATCTATTTTAGGTCATTTTGAATTGTTCTGCATTGCCCTGCCTTTTACATTTGTTGGGTAGTCCAAAGGAGTCGATTAGAAAGGAAGCCTGCTGGACAATTTCTAACATCACTGCAGGAAACAGAGTGCAGATCCAGGTAAGCACCTTTAAGAGTTGAAATGACAAAAGGTAAGTCTAAAGTAATGGCATGTATATTTAGTGATACTAAATAATATTTATAAAAATAATATTTATAGAAATATCTGAAACATAAAGTTAGTCTTGAGAAATGAATGTTTCTGCTGAGTATAGTACATACATCTGTAATCCAGCACTTGAGAGGCTGAAGCAGGATAGTATTATAATTTTGAGGCCAAAATGGGATATTTAGGGACACCTTATCTGGGAAGAAGAAAAAATATTAGAAAGATGTTGCTTTGCCGGGCAGTGGTGGCGCACACATGCCTTTAATCCCAGCACTTGGAAGGCAGAGGCAGGCAGATTTCTGAGTTCGAGGCCAGCCTGGTCTACAGAGTGAGTTCCAGGACAGCCAGGGCTACACAGAGAAACCCTGTCTCAAAAAAAAAAAAAAAAAAAAAAAAGGTATTGAGAGACTAAGGCAGGATGACGATTTTTGAGGCCAGAATGAGCTGTATGGAGAGACCTGCTGTTCCAGTAAGTGGTGAGGGAGGCCTGCTGAGGCTCTCTCTCTGTGGGTGGCAGGGGGGCCTGGTGTTGAGGCCCAGGTCTCTCTCTCTCCTCCCCGGGCTGGCCTGTTTGCTGCACGGCGCCTTAATTAAAAAGGAGGCAATGTATGAATGAGTTATTTTATTGTAGGAAGGGGAAATATGCTAGTTGAGTGGAGAGAAGGAAAGGAGAGGAAAGACAGAGAGAGAAAGGAGAGGAGGGAGAAGAGAACAAAGAGGAGAGAGAGAGCAAGAGAGAGAGGAAGCAAGCAAGAGAGGGGGAAGCAAGCAAGAGAGGGGGGAAGCAAGAGAGAGAGGAGGGAACATGACAGAGAGAGGGGAACAAGAGAGAGAGTTGGGGGCAAACCACCCCTTTTATTGTATGGGGCGTGGCATGCCTGGCTTGTGGTCAGATGACTGTGTGTAAGGTCCAGCTAGAATGCTGGGAGTTTGCGGCAGTGTCTGCCTGATAGAGCACACATCTCCTGCAGGGGCAACTGTGAGGGGTCTGGGCTGAAATCTGAGCCATGGTCTCAGGAGCAATTCACCAAACGCCTTCGTCCCTTTGAGCAAATGCTCAGTAGGTCCCCGGGGTTCCAAGTAGCTCTGCTCTACTGGACTCTGGCTGTCAGAACTGCCCCACAGAGACCCTGTCTGGACATGGTGGTTCGCTCAGCTTTAAATGTTAGGAGTCATCTTGCTGTTGGCTTTAAATGATTACTAGGATTTGTCAAGTTTCTTGAGCCAGAGAATGCTTACACATTTTAGTTAGTTGCATACTTATAGTTTATCACTTTAATATTTATGTTTTACTGACACTCTCCATTCTTTTTAAAAGCTCATATTTTTTTTTACAAAAGAAAACAGTTAAAATGTGCTGACAGATTACAAACCTCTCCTATTTTAAAATTAAAAAACAATTATGTGTATGTGTGTGCCTGTGGGGGGTTTGCAAAGCACAATGTGAACAGGTGCCTGTAGCCTTCCAGCCGCCTTGGGTGAACTTGGATGGAGAGAAGAATGAAGCCAAGACGAAGGTCAAGGCTCAGAGTTTAATAGTCAGCCCTGCTTTTATATAGGGAGAGCCCACAGACCCACCTTTTGTTTCAGCCGGATTGAGCTGCAAAGCAAGCTTAATTCCTCAAAGCTCCTATAGGAAATTGCAAATGGTGGCAAAGCCAGATGACTTCTGCTAGGTTGTAAAACCATTTGTGGCAAGCACTCGAGGTTCCTTTGGCCTACCTAAGGCTGGGGGAAGGGCACAGGTGCCTGTGGAGGCCAGGTTGCCAGATCCCTGGAACTGGAGGGGCAGGTGATTGTGAGCCAAACCGAGGTCCTCCGTAAAGAGCAGCAAGTGCTGGCCGCTGCTGGGCCATCCGCCGTCCTCGCATGGGTTAAAGCTGCTGCTTTTCAGTGCTCCCTGGGGCAGCAGTTAGGAAACAGCATTTGCACTAATTTTGCTGGATCATTTTTCTTCTTAGGCTGTTATAGATGCAAGTATTTTCCCTGTTTTGATTGCGATCCTCCAGAAAGCAGAATTTCGTACCAGAAAAGAAGCAGCATGGGCTATAACCAATGCCACATCGGGAGGCACTCCAGAGCAAATAAGGTACATTCAGGTACATACATACTGTCTTTTAAATGTGAATCAGACAATTTGAAATGAAACATCCGTCCTAACTAACATTTTTATGTTTGTTTGATATGTATTAATATGAAATGACAGCATTTGGTGCATCTTTCATTTGGTTTCTTTGATGATTTTTACTTAAGTGATATTAACCCATCCTCCTTGGCATAGATAGAAATTCAAATGGGAACAATTTGTTGATTTTCAGGATATACTGTCATGAGCATTAGATTTGTTTTAAGCATTAAAATCACAAAATTAACTATTATATAGAAATAATAGATAAGAATATCAACGTGTTTAAAGTAAAATTAAAATATGCATTTGTTTAATGGTGTCCTTTCCTTACTGACTGTTGTCTTGCCAGTAGATAATATAGTACTTTTATACACTATTTGTCCTTTACCTTCTATACTAGGTTATAATCTATGCCTCATTATGTATATTACTGATTTATAGTTAGTACATGGCTTTAAGTAAGCCTGCCCAAGTCCTGAGCTAGTTATCGTCCTTCAGTAAAAGTTGTCAAGTAAAAGTTTTGACAGAATCACAACCTTTCTAGTCTAGTTTCTTTTTTCTTTTTCTTTTTTCTATTTTTGTTTTGCTACTGAATTCAGTAACAGTGTCTAAAGTGCAGTGAGCCTTGATGTGCTCCGCACAGTACTTATGAGCATTGGGCCCCAGCATTGTTTGTAATAACAGTCCTTTTCAGGTATTGGTTTTAGTCTCCTTGCATCATGTATCTTCAGACTTTTTTTTTCTTTTTCTTTTTAATTAGGTATTTTCTTTATTTACATGTACATTTTCCCTTTCCCAGGTTCCCCTCCAAAACAAACAAACAAACAAACAAACAAACAAACAAATAAAAACAAGAACAAACTCCTTTTGCCTCCCCCCTTCCCCATGCCTGCCACCCCACCCTCTCCCACTTATTGGCCCTGGCATTCCCCTACACTGGGGCACAGAACGTTCACAAGGCCGAGGTCCTTTCCTCCTATTGATGATGGAATTTGCAATCCTCTCCTGTATACCTGCTGCCAGTACATTCAATCCCACCCTGTATAGTCCTTGATTGGTGGTTGGGTCCCTGGGAGCTCTGAGGGTACTAGTTAGTAATTGTTGTTCGTCCTAAGGGGCTGCAAACCCTTCAGCTCCATAGAACCTTTCTCTAACTCCTTCACTGGGGACCGTGTACTCAGTTCAATGAATGGTTGTGAGCCTCTACATCTGTATTAGTCAGGTATTGTCAGAGCCTCTTAGGAGATATCTATATGCTTGTCCTTCTTCAGTCTCTGCTCCATAGTTAATCTCTGCCACTCCTTCTGTGGGTGTTTTATTCCTCTTTTTAAGAAGGAATGAAATGTCCACCTTTTAGTCTTCCTTCTTCTTAAGTTTCTTGTGGTTTGTGGGTCGGTCTTCCTGTATTCCAAACTTCTGGGCTAATAACGAGAGGACCCAGCCATACCACTCCTGGGCATATACCCAGAAGATGCTCCATCATGTAATAAGGACACATGCTCCACTATGTTCATAGCAGCCTTATTTATAATAGCCAGAAACTGGAAACAACCCAGATGTCCCTCAACAGAGGAATGGATACAGAAAGTGTGGTACATCTACACAATGGAGTACTACTCAGCTATTAAAAACAATGAATTTATGAAATTCTTAGGGAAATGGATGGATCTGGAGAATATCATCCTGAGTGAGGTAACCCAACCACAAAAGATCACACATGGTATGCATTCTTTGATAAGTGATTATCTTCAGACTTTTTGACTTCTATAGCAAACATACACTTTGTGTCTCAACTACATTTGACTTCTTACATAATCTTCTCATTCTTAAGAATCCTGCCAAACTTGAAACTGTAAGACCCTGTCGAGCCTTCGCTCACCAGAGACCCCCTGAGTGAATCACATGGAGCCTGATCGATGCAAAGAGCATGAGGATTTTTAATGTTCCAGTGCACTGGGGCCGTCCCAGACCCTAAGGAGAGGTTGTGACCCCACACAGCTTGTTCAATGAGCTTTTATACAATTTTCAGGGCAGCAGCCATTAGACACAATGTGATTGGCAAAACCATGTGACTTTTTAAACTGATTGATCTTCAGAGAATGAGGTGGCAAGGACTTCCCTTGTCTGAAGGTGGGCAAAGGTCCACCCTGTTAGCATCAGGGCCTCCAAAGCCTATAGCGTCGAATGGGCGGGTCTCACAGACCTGTTGCTAGGGCAACAGCCGCAATAAACCCAGAATCCATTGGGCTCACCTCCCACCTTTACCTGCAGAACCCATATATATACACGGAACATTCCCCCCCCCCCCC
>JADRCD010217348.1:62780-81390 GCA_019843815.1 Montemys delectorum
CCCCCTCTCCCCCTCTCCCCCTCTCTCCCTCTCTCCCTCCCTCCTCTCTTTCCGATACTGCCCCCTCTCTCCCTCTCAATTATATCTCTTACACGTGGAACTATTTGGGCCTAGTGTGTTATGTTCTGACGGGATCCACCGTTCTAACACATCACACCCTGTGGAATGTGTCCCCACCCACAGGTTGGTTCTCACCCTGTGTTCTGAGGAATATTAATTAGCCTTTCCCTTCCGGAGAGTTCTGCTACCTTCCTAAAGTTCCTGAGCTTACCTTATTAAGGAAACGCCTGTCCTCCCAGTGTTTTTCTGAGATGTCCCTGTCTACTCAGTTCTCATATTCCCCTCTTTTCTTTGTGCATGCTTCAGTCTTGAAGCTATTGTGGATAGGTCTGCAGCTCATATCCCTGGTCCTCTGTACTTTCTAAGTGATTTAGAATGTAAAGGCCAAAGGTCAGAAGCAGGAATAAAATGATGAGGGGTCCTAACAATGCAGAAATAAAGGTAATAAACCAGGGGGAGCTGTTAAACCAAGACTCCAAACAGCCCTAACTCTGTTCTCTCTCTTCTCTCACCTTGGCCATTGAATCTTTAACTACCCCCTGAATGGTATGGGCTTCCTGATGTTTCATACTCCAAGGTAGCATAGAAGAAATGGTTGGCCCCTAACACTGATGGGCCTGCTGCTGGCTTCTCGGGAACACATAGATATGAGGATTTCTTGCAGGACACTTTTCAATTTTGGGTGTCCGAACCCTAAGCCCCACCATCTAAGCCTACTTGTGGGACATGGTTTAGATTCACAAGTCCCTTGTCTCCCACATTTAGACAATCCCTCTCTCTATGTCTCCAAGGCAGCCATACCCCAGAAGTCAAGGCCCACTGATAAATCACAGAGATCAAAGACAGGGTCCAGCCACCAGATACAACTTGGGTAGTAGACCAAGCTACATCACTAATGGCTGAGAGTACCTGCCAAGTCACTTTGGTAGGGTTGTGGGGGCTGCTGAGGCTCAGTGCTGGAAGATTCACCATAGCCATCTCATGGTTTCTCTGGCCTTGCAGAAGTGGGTTGCTTGGATGTCTGGCTGCTATCTAGTTGGTGTCAGGTGCAGGTGCTGATCTGATGTGAACCCAGGCAGTCACTCCATCCACTTTAATGGAGGTCAGAGTGGTCAATGACATCAGGAATGGCCCTTTCCACTTTGCTTCCGAGTGTTCACAACATTTCTTAACATATACCCAATCTCCAACTTGATACTTGTGTGGAACCTCTGGGGTACCTGCATTGTACAGGGCACTAAGTTTAGGCCACAATTCCAAATGGCTGATCTGGAAAGCTTGCTATCGAGCAATAAGATCCTTGTCAGCCTGAAAAGTCACCCTGAGGGGATCAAGAGCAGGAGTCAAGGGAGTGGGTGTCTCATGCAGGATCTCAGAGGGATCATCAGGTTAAAATGGTAGGGGGTGTTCAGGGCCAAGGGGAGGGGCACCAACCAGTCTGAGCCAGTCTCCAAGGTCAATTCATCAAGGTCTCTTAACTGCTTGGACAAGCTTTCTGTCCCCTAAATGAGTCCGTCTGTGCATTTGGCCTAGTAAGTCTTTTGCTTATTTCCTGGGGAGCACAGTTCTCCCTTCTTGTGTGCGCCATTGTCCTGCCTTCTCTTGGTAATAGTTGGTAGGGTGGCTCGCAATATGCATCCTTTCTTCTTCAGTACGTTCTAAGTGAGGCCATCTCTTAGTCCAGACCCAATTCCCAGCGGGTGTCTCTTGCGGACCCATAACCAGGATAGGCTCCTGCATGGCCACTTGATCTGCCTGGTTATTGCCCAGGGACACTGAGTCTCTTCCCTTCTGATGTCTTGGGCAATGAATAATATTCACGGTTGCTGGCTTCATCAGATCCAAGATTTCCTGCTTGTTTATTTCTTTTCCCTCTGATGTGAGTAGTCCCCTCTCTCTTGGTATATAGCCTCGTGGCAAAGGCATACCTGCTGTCCATGAAGATGTTGATCTTTGCGCCTGCCCCCAGGTCCAGGGTTTTGGTCAGAGCTCTCAGCTCTGCCTTTAGGCTGATGTTCCTGGAGGAAGCAGTTTCACCCAGACCACCTGGTACCCATCCACAATGGTGGCTCCTGCCTTGCGCTGTCCCTCTACCAGGTAGCTGCTGCCATCAGTGAACCAGATCGCTTCTGCATTGGGGAGCGGCTGATCAAGCCCCCAGGTCCTTTTGCCATCCCTGGTTCTCAGCCAGAATCTGCTGGCAATCATGAGCTGGTGGATTGAAGTCAGGGTCAGGGAGCAGAGTGGCCAGGTTGGTGGCCACTAGTGATGTGAAGGTCACCCAATCTGAGTTTAGCAACAGAGTCTGATAATGAGTCATGAGGACATTAGTCAGCCACCAATCCAGGGGCTGGCAAACAACACTCTCCAAGGCATGGGGAACTGTCACAGTCTGATTTTGCCCCAGAGTCAATTTATCAGTATCTTTAATTAAAACCACCGCAGCCGCCACTATCAGTAGACAAGCAGGCCACCCAGCGCAACAGGGTCTAATTTCTTTGACAGATAGGCAACTAGTCACTTCCAGGGTCCCAGCCGCTGAGTGAGCACTCCCTTGGCTATCCCCCTGTTTTCTGTTTGAGGCTCTGAGGAGGAGGGGTGTGCAGGATGTTCCTCTTTGGAGTATTGGAGGGTCAGCGCTGGCTGTCTTTCAGCAGGTAGCCCAGATAACTTACTTTTCTCTGGCAGATTTGGGCCTTCTTGGCTGAGGCTCTGTATCTCAACCCTTCTAGTTCCTCCAAGAGACATTTAGTCCCCTCTAGACAGTCCTCCTTAGTCTTGGGCCCCAGGTTTCTTCACAGGCAGAAGGAGAGTATGACAAGCTGATTGGCACTTCCACAGGATCCCTGTTCTAGGAGCCTGGTAATGTGGGGCCTGATTCAGTCCTGAGCCTCCCTCAACATCGGATATTGGTGAACAGATACCAGGGAGGCTTGGGCTCTGAGCTCCACATGGATGGGGGCGCTGGTTGTTGGCCCTCCCCCATCCCTGCCATCCCAGTCCAGGCCTGGTCCTGGGGTGCCCTGTCCAAGGTCTCAAACAATTTGTGTTCATCCTCTAGCCTGAGAGTCAGGACTCTCTGTAAATTCCTTCCCTGTTGCTCTTTTTTTTTTTTTCCATCCCCCTTTCATCTTCTTTCTCTGCTCCTTCTCCTCCTGTCGGCCTGTTATGGTAGACTTTCTCAGAAACCTGCACTAAATCCCTCAACAACTTATCCTGTAGTCCCTCTAGCCTCTGAAGCTTTTTCCTGATACTAGCGTGGTCTCTAAAAGCCGTATTTGTGCTCCTTACTGCTGGAGTCACAGGGTGTATACTGAAGGAATGCCTCCATGAGTAGCTCTGGAAAGGGAGCAGGTGACTCATCTGATCCCTGTCTAACCTCACATACCTTGGCCAGATTTGTAGGTTGTCATGAGACCTGCCAAATGGAGCCTGGCCCCTTCAGGTGGTGCCCCTTACCTTCTGAAGTCCCAGTCAGGTCTAGTCAGGGGAAACCTGCTGTGGACAACAGCCTGGTCAATCGATGGTGCCCCCATGTCTCTGGCTCCCTGCATTATAAATAAAACAGTCTCAAAGAGATTAACCTACCCTTTGGAAAAGGGGGTTGGGCCTTTCAGTTTACAAGTCGGCCAAAGAGAAGGGCCAGTATTGCATAGCCTGATTGCCCTTTTCCAGAGGCCCATATGCCCTGAGTGAGAGAGCCACTGTGGTATCAGGGGGTTGGCTCTCAGGTCTCCTCCCTTTCCTCCCTCTGGTGAAGGAGGAGTAATGACCCCAGTCTCCTGTCTCCTATGGACTGAGGAACTGGCGCTGGCAGGGCCATGGGGGCTTGGGTAGGGAGATTTGGAGGAAGAGGTCCACTGTTGAAGAGTATTGGAGGATGAGAAGTTTCTCAGGTCTGGATCTCTCCTCCTGCGCTTCTTTCTTCCTGTCAGCCAGAACCGGTGGGGTGGGTCTTGGGAAAGAAAGGCTTTTATCTATGAGGGAGGAGGGGGGTCCTCCACTAGATTTTTCTAGGTAACTACATAGGGCCCTTGGTCCAGATGCCCTAAGGATTCTGACCTAAAGTCTCTCTCCTCTACTACTTTTTTTGTTTGTTTGTTTTTGTTTTTGTTTTTGTTTTTCGAGACACGGTTTCTCTGTGTATCCCTGGCTGTCCTGGAACTCACTCTGTAGACCAGGCTGGCCTTGAACCCAGAAATCCACCTGTCTCTGCCTCCCAAGTGCTGGGATTAAAGGTGTGCGCCACCACTACCCGGCTCCTCTACTGCTTTTGATCATCTACAAGTCAAAAGTCTCTACAAGTGGTTCATTCAGAGAAACAGAGAGTAAATAACTTGTCTTTCAGTCTGTCCGATGTCCAAAAAATGTCGTCAATCTAAGTCCAAGAACAGAACAAGATACCAAGAAACACAGAGAAAAACAATTACCACACACACAGCTCGACCTTGCCATGGGTGGGTGTCCAGGACCATGAACACAGAGAAAGACAGTCAACGCACAGTTCTTCCCTTCCATGGGCCCAGTTACAGACACCAGGTGCTCCTGCACGCACAGATAACAAAGCCACATAACAGAGTTGCTCGGCCAGTCGTGCCAGCCACGCTGAAACAAGCTAGGTGCTCCTGCACACACAGCAGGGACCAGATAAACCAGGTTATAGCAAGACTCAGCTCCCACCGATATTGTCTTGCTGTTTCCAGAAGGAGCAGAGCCGTCTGGGCTCCTTCCAGGGGAGCCTGAAGCATCCTTCAGTGTTCCACCACCCCACCCCACCCCACTGCCGGTGCAGCGTTAAGGCACATCTGCCAGTCTCACTTGACCACACCAGACACCATAGGCTCTCCAAGCCTCCTGAAGCTTGCAAGCAAAAGTTCAAACAGACTTACAGACCGATGTAAAAACTCGAGACCTCCGATTCACAGATGTAGTGTGTTCCTACAAGGAGTCGGTTTCCCCGGCCAATGCACTAAATGTAAGACCCTGTTGAGCCTTAGCTTACCAGAGACCCCCTGAGTGAATCACATGGAGCCTGATCGATGCAAAGAGCATGAGGATTTTTATTGTTCCAGTACAGTGGGGTCGTCCCAGACCCTAAGGAGAGGTTGTGAAGACCCCACACAGCTTGTTCAGTGAGCTTTTATACAATTTTCAGGGCAGCAGCCATTAGACACAATGTGATTGGCAAAACCATGTGACTTTTTAAACTGATTGATCTTCAGAGAATGAGGTGGCAAGGACTTCCCTTGTCTGAAGGTGGGCAAAGGTCCACCCTGTGGAATGTGTCCCCACCCGCAGGTTGGTTCTCACCCTGTGATTTGAAGAATGTTAATTAGCCTCTCCCTTCCAAAGAGTTCCAAACTTCCTGAATTTATCTTTTTTTTTTTTAACTTTTATTGCATTATGATGAGAAAAGTTACATGATTTCAATTTGTCTGAATTTGTTAACATTTAAAAACATATTTTAAGTACATAGAATTAAATCACATTCTTGTTTCCCTTTTGTACCCCAACTCCTCCCAGAGACCCCCTCTTCAATACCTGCAATACCTTTTTTGTCATATTCCTTAAAATTTATAAAATATTATAACAATAAAAATGAGTGTTATAAATGTTGTTTGATATAAAACAACAATCAATTTAACAGTCTTATGTAGATACTCATCTATAGCAATAGTGAAAATATATTTTTCTCAATATAAATTTTAAATAACTCCAAACATATTAACTGTATACTTCAAAATAATACATCACTGCTAGTATTTTCTTAAATGAACATAAATATATAAAGTCTTTTTGTTTGTTTGTTTCTTTTTTTGTATTTAGTAGAGTTTAAAATCTTAGCTCTTACTGTGGTACAAGCCCAAAATAAGAACAATTTTTAGACATTGGATTTCATTGTAATAAGGCTGTACTTCAATGACCCTCACATCACCAAAGGATTTTACCGCCATCGTAGCTAAGCTGAGAGTTGACAGTTCTGCTGTGCCAAGGAATGAATTGTGGGCTTGATTTTTGGACACAGCCTTCCTGTTATGGTCAAAACTATTTTACTTGAGTGAGTGACTTTATTCTCAGCCCACAGAGAACAGGTTACATTCATTTAAGAAATGGTGTGTGTATTAAGATGGTCTATCCATAAAGTCATTCACCAACTGTTTCAATGAGCAATGGTTCTGCTTGGAGGGTGGGACAGACGTTAGGTGAGGGTAAGAATCTGGTTCATTGGCTGTGATAATTTGTAAAAGCCTTCATTCCTGAGCTTATCTTATTGAGGAAGCTCCTGGCCTCCTGGTGTTTTTCTGAGATGTCCCTGTCTACTAGGTTCTCACAAAACCAGTATTTACGAAATATTTTCTAATGAGTATTTGACTGTTAAAATGTTTATAAAATAGGTCAAGTTGTTACACTATTTTATAAACCAAAGGATTTAACTAGACCAAATATTAGGTAATGGTTTCTGTTTTCAAGACATAAGTTGTCACTCTTCTCTGCCTTTTACAGTACCATACATTTTTTTGATAAAAGTATACACATTTATATACATACATGTGTTTCTGTAAGTCTATATGTATGCATGCATGTGTGTGTGTGCGTGTGCGTGTGTGCATGTGTGCGTGCGTGTGTGTGTGCGTGTGTGTGCACATGTGTGTATGTGTGCATGTGCGTGTGTGCGCGTGTGTGTGTGTGTGTGTGTGTGTGTGTGTGCGCGCGCGTGCGTGCGTGTATCCCTCCTGATTGATGGCACTAAAGGTGTGTGCCATCATATCCTTTTTAAAAAATATTTTAGGGGGCTGGAGAGATGGCTCGGCGGGTAAGAGCACCGACTGTTCTTCCAGAGGTCCTGAGTTCAATTCCCAGCAACCACATGGTGGCTCACAACCATCTGTAATGAAACCTGATGCCCTCTTCTGGTGGGTCTGAGGACAGCTACAGTGTACTCACATATAATAAATAAATAAATCAAAAAAATATTTTAAAATAAATCATGTGAAATTCTATTATGCTAACAGGTATTTTTCTTATCTACCTCTCTCTTTTGTCACTAATTTTGGTTATCTCCTTGTCTAGCCTCCTAAATGCTGGGTTATAAATGTTCCCTGTGCCTTGTCTTTCCTTTACCTTCACGTACACTGTCACCATCACATCTGTAGTATTTTAATTAATATTTCCATTATACCTGTGTCATAAATATAAGTGGTTATAAAACATTGGCGTTGTTTTCTTAGGACTTATTTTTTATTCCTACTTTATTTTCATGTGTGTTAAGCTTAAAGAAACCACATCTACAGGAAGAAACTGCCTTTGCCTCAGATTAGACTCAGCATGCACACCACAGCAGTTATGCTCGCTATTGCCAGTTATTGTTCCGGGAGCTAAGTCATTTTAGTTACAGCAGATTTTTTAATATATTTTATTTTATTTAACCTCACACCTACAAGATAACTATTCATTAAAGATATTTTTGATCATTATAGTTTGAAAAGTGGAGGAATATGCCTTCTCTCTCTGAGGGGTGTGTGTGTGTGTGTGTGTGTGTGTGTGTGTGTGTGTGGTGTAGATGTGGTGCCTCAGTGCATACGTGGAGACAGATAATGACATTGCCGGATTCATTTTCTTGTTGTAGCTTCCAAGAATGAGCCAGTGTCATCCTTGACAGCAAGTGCTGAGCCACCTGCACTCTGAGGAGCAGAAACTTCTGTTATATACTTTGTGGTGGGAAACTGAGGTAGAAAACAGTTGCTCAAAGTTACATAACTAATTAAATGTAGAATTGGGATCTGAAATCATGCAATCTGGGCTCATAGGCTGCTCTTAACCTTTGTGATTCATATGAGCTCTTTGTCAAGTGAGAAAAAAAAATCCCTTAATTTATACAAGAGGAAATAGAAATGTAGGTAATAATAATATACTAGGAAATTAATGTATATTTCTGTGAACAGTGCTTCTTAACATTTATTAGGGTAGACTGTTTTCTTCTTTGTGATCTTTTACAATTCTGAAATATAATGTATGTTTCAGAGATTATCTGTGAGTGCTGTTGTGAGAAATCTTCCGAAATTTAATTTGAGTATTCCCTTTCCTTCTCCATTTGTACCTTTCCATCAAATAAAACAAGAGGGAGGGAGGGAAGGAGGCTGGGGCGGTAGGGGAGGTGGGTGGGGAGGAAGGTGGGCACCACTTAAAAAAGAGCAGGTAGTGCCCACTGTTCTTAACCCTCCTTTGCAAAGTTATCTAAATGCTTGTCTGCCTGTGTGTACGTTTTGTAGTATTTTCAATTCCATTATTGCTAATTATGTGAAACTGGTGAAGCTTGACAGATTATAGAGTAAATAAAAAAGTTCCTGAGTTTAAGCCAGGTATGGTAACTCTAAATCCCAACACTCAGGAGGCGGAGGCAGTCAAATGTGTGAGTTCTAGCCAGCCTGGGCTACATAGTGAGTTCCAGGCCAGGAAGGGCTAATGGCAAGACCCTAACTCAAGAAAGAACAACAAAAAGTATGTGTCAAAACACTTCCATGATTGGTAATATAACATCTTATTCTGTTTTTGTGTTATTATAATATGCAACATATATTACAAGATAAATGTTAATATAATATTAAATCCTCCCTCCTCCAATTCTCTGTTTTAAATTTCCGTGAAGGTATTTGGTAACCTTGGGCTGCATTAAACCACTTTGTGACCTTTTGACTGTCATGGACTCCAGAATAGTTCAAGTGGCTTTGAATGGCCTTGAAAATATTTTACGTCTTGGAGAACAAGAATCTAAGCAGAGTGGAGCAGAATCAATCCATGCTGTGCTCTCATTGAAGAAGCATATGGTAAGCAGGCAGTTGGAAGTCTATAATTATAGTTAATTCTTAATTACCTGCCCTAGGTGGCCTCTCCCCAATCTGCACCTCTACTCTTCCCCATTTTATAAGTTGTTTTCATTATAAAAGCTAGTCCCAGTCCCCTATACTCATAATTCTTTTTTTGTTTTGTTTTGTTTTTTGGGTTTTTTGTTTGTTTGTTTGTTTTTGAGACAGGGTTTCTCTGTGTAGCCCTGGCTGTCCTGGAACTCACTCTGTAGACCAGGCTGGCCTCAAACTCAGAAATCCACCTGCCTCTGCCTCCCAAGTGCTGGGACTAAAGGCGTGTGCCACCACCGCCCAGCATAATTCTTAATGAATAAGATGTAAGTGTGGAGTCATTGATTTGTGCAAAAAAAAAAAAAAAAATTCAAGAAGTTTCGTAGTCTTTGTGGAGTGAATGGATGCTGTTGGCTTGGTCTTCTCACACAGTATACGCTGAAGCCCTAATAATAATTTGTTTCTTTTATGTGCTCTTTCTATAGACTTAGATAAAATAGTTTCTGCAAAGTCATGAAAACCAGGAAATTTACCAGAAGGCATTTGATCTAATTGAACACTATTTTGGTGTGGAAGATGATGATCCCAGTATTGTACCTCAGGTGGGTCAAAACCAACAACAGTTGGGATTTCAGCAGCAGGAGGCACCATTGGAAGGGTTTCAGTTCTAACAGGTGCTGGGGAAAACAACTGACAGGAATGAGCAACTTCTGATTGCTCTTCGACATGACCAGTACTGTAGAAAGGCTTTTATACAATACAGGAAAGAGAAAATTGGATGCACTTTCAAAAGCAAATATGAAACAAAGGTTTTCATTCAGATGCATCATTTCTTTATAGATTTTCTGTTTGTTGTTTTGCTTATTTGTTTTGATGTAGCTGTATTTGTCTTCTGTTCTTTGGATTTTTGTGTCTATTTGTGAATATACATTATGCAAATACTTCATTCAAGCTTGAAAAGGAGAACTTGGTGAATAGTACATAACGATTCTGAATTTTTCAGCTGTTCTTGAAGACTGCATAACAGCAGTGCTGGGAACACTGATAATTGCATTTTGTCAATAAGACTGACAATGCCCAACCGTTACGAAATCTACCTCTGTCTTGAAGCAGACGTAAAAACAAAACGCTTTAGAAGCATGAAATCATGTAAGAGCTGAATTCGAGTGTGGTCATCTTTATTACTTTAGATTATAAATCACTGTGCTTTAGGCCAGACTTCACAAACAATTGCAACAGAAAACTTAAAAAAGTTTTTATGAAACTGCTGTATTGATGGATAAAATATGGCAGTTATGAAGACAGAAGCTGTTCATGTTGATCACAACACAAACCTGTAAAACAGTTGTCTGTGTTGTTCACATAAAATATTATTATTCTAGTATATCTTATATTTTATCCCATGATGCCACTCTCTTTGGAATAGTATTTATTTTCACTCTTCATTTTAAAGACGACCATGAAAGAGAGGTGATCATGAATCTAAGGTAGTGCTGCATACCTAAAACTGTACTTACTTCCTCTAGCTTTTTGAAAGGTCTTGAAACATTTTGTTCTTTGTATAATAATGTACTCAAGTACTTGAATGGCAAAAGTATTATGAAGAAATCACCTTGTTATGTATTAAATATTGTTAAATGCATTTAGTGTTTCCACTAAATGAGTGATGCTAATGAAATGCTAAGGATTATTTGATGTGTAGAAGTCTGTTTTAGGAATCTTCATTTTGGTGATGCACAGCAAGTCATACTGCTGCTGATTATGAACTAAGTGGTAGATGACCTTTGCATCAGATTGGTCAGTCTCATTTATGCTTTATGAGTTAACAGCAAAAAGTCTCTTGAAATATAAAACTCTAAAGGTTTTGATGGAAAACGTATTTATTCACATATGTGTGTGTTATTCCTGTAGACCTGTGCTTGTAGAATTTTCTAAGGAGTTGTGGTATTGTTGAACTCAATTTTTTTTAAAATTTTTTTATTATATTCAACACAACATATATTTTTATACCGGTCATAAAAATGAGGGACATGTTATTAAATGAACACAAATAGATAAAGTCTTTTGTTTGTTTGTTTGTTTGTTTGTTTTGTATTTAGTAGAGCTTAAAATCTTAGCTCTTACTATGGTACAAGCCCAAAATAAGAACAATTTTTAGGCATTGGATTCCATTGTAATAAGGCTATACTTCAATGACCCTCACATCACCAAAGGATTTTACCTCCCTAGTAGCTAAGCTGAGAGTTGACAGTTCTGCTGCTCCAAGGAATGAATTGTAGACATGATTTTTGGATACAGACCTCCTGCTATGGTCAAAGCTATTTGACTTGAGTGAGTGTCTTCATTCTCAGCCCACAGAGAACAGGTTACATTCATTTAAGAAATGGTGTGTGTATTAAGATGGTCTATCCATAAAGTCATTCACCAACTGTTTCAATGAACTATGGCTCTGCTTGGAGGTGGCACAGACATTCTGGAGGTGACAGTAAGATTCTGGTTCATTGGCTGTGATGATTTTGAAAAGCATTCATCTTAGAAAAAGAGTAACTTATAAAGTCCTCTTCTTCAAACTTGGTACAAATCAAGCAAAATATTCAGTATCACTCTCTGTTGTTCTCTTATAAGCTACCTCCCAAATTAATTGTCTATATTTCTTTAGGCTGCATGAATAATTTTGAAATATGCAAGATGTTCTGAAATCCATAGTATAGTGTAAGAACATCAAATAAACAATCCTACTAATAGAGAGGCTGAGATAGGAGAAGCAAGATTTCAAGACTCTTATGTTGTACACAGCCAGACACTGTCACAAACAAACAAGCTGAAAGTGTATATAGATTGTACAATGTTGGACCTATTTCTCCAATTACCAAATTAGAGAGACCATTGGATGACAGTCAACAAATTTCTAATTTCTCATATTTTTGGATTTCAATCGATTAGGATATGTTGGTAATATTAATTTTCATATTAAAAGATATTAAGAAAAAGTGGTTGTTACTTCCTGTTGTTTTTGTTATTAGAGGTGGAATTAGGTTTGTGTGGATTTGTTGAAAGATTACTTTCTTGCTTCTTCTAGGGTGTAGTTTCATTCCTCATGTTCATGTTTTCCATCTACTATCCTTTGTAGGGCTGGATTTGTGGAAGGACATTTATTGTGTAAATTTTGTTTTGTCATGGAATATCTTGTTTTCTCCATCTATGGTAATTGAGAGTTTTGCTGGGTATAGTACTCTGGGCTGGCATTTGTGTTCTTGTAGGGTCTGTATGACATCTGCTCAGGATCTTCTAGCTTTTGTAGTCTCTGGTGAGAAGTCTGGTGTAATTCTGATAGACATGCCTTTATATGTTACTTGACCTTTTTCCCTTATTGCTTTAAAAAATTTTTTTTTGTTTAATGAATGTGGTGTTTTGATTATTATGTCACGGGAGGAATTTCTTTTCTGGTCCAATCTGTTTGAAGTTCTATAGGCTTCTTGAATGTTCATAGGCATCTCTTTCTTTAGATTAGGGAAGTTTTCTTCTATAATTTTGTTGAAGATATTTACTGGCCCTCTAAGTTGGAAATCTCTTCTATATCTATTATGCTTAGGTTTGGTCTTCTCATTGAGTCCTGGATTTCCAGGATGTTTTGGGTTAGGAGTTTTTTGCTTTTTGCATTTTCTTTGACTGTTGTGTGTTTGACTGTGTTTTCTATGGTATTTTCTGCACCTGAGATCCTGTCTTCTATCTCTTGTATTCTGTTGGTAGTGTTTGCATCTATTATTCCTGATCTCCTTCCTAGGTTTTCTAACTCCAGGGTTGTCTCCCTTTGTGATTTCTTTATTGTCTGTAGTTCCATTTTTAGATCCTGGATTGTTTTGTTCATTTCCTACGTCTGTTTGGTTGTGTTTTCCTGTAATTATTTAAGGGATTTTTATGTTTCCTCTTTAAGGGCTTCTAGCTGTTTACCTGTGTTCTCTGGTATTTATTAAGGGAGTTATTTATGTCCTTCTTAAAGTCCTCTATCATCATCATGAGAAGTGATTTTAGATCTGAATCTTTCTTTTCTGGTGTGATAGTGTATTCAGGACTTGCTATGGTGGGAGGATTGGTTTCTGTTGATGCCAAGTAACCTTGGTTTCTACAACAATTTGCCTCCTGTCATCTGGTTATCTCTAGTGCTACCTGCCCTGGCTCTATCTGACTGGAGCCTGTCCTTCCTGTGATCCTGGGTGTGTCAGAACTCCTCAGAGTCAGGCTGTCTCTGGGATCCTATCATTCTGGGATCCTGGGATCCTGAGATCCTGGGTGTGTCAGATCTCCTGGGAGTCAAGCTGCCTCTGGGACCCTGAGATTCTGGTGTGACCAAGCTTCTGGGATCCAGGGATCCTGGGTGTGTTAGAGTGCCTGGGAGTGGAGCTTACTCTGAGTGTTGTGGGACTGGCTGTGGAGTTTTGGTCCAAGGTCTGCTCAGGTCACCAGCCCAGACAGACCGGTAGGAAGTTCTGGTACTGGTCTGACGAGTTCCTGCATGCCTGGGTTCTGCTGGCCCCGTTACTCCCAGTGTGTCCATGTGCCCTCCTCACCCCTTATCCTAGCCTCAATTTTTTAGTTATAAACAGGCTGTGTATATATTCAGTTATATACTTGCGAATACTGATGTAAAACCTAAATTACAACTCTTGTAAGATGGGAACTAAAACAATTTTGATTGATTCATAGTTTATTGTGTAAAGAAACATTCATTAATGATAGCATTTTTAATGTTCTGCTGGGAATCAGAGGCATGCTATATAAAGAAAGCGTATATGGGAGTACTGTTAAATACTCTGTATCTATCTATATCTGACTGCTATATCTGACTGGAGCCTGTCCTTCCTGTGATCCTGGGTGTGTCAGAGCTCCTCAGAGTCAAGCTGTCTCTGGGATCCTATCATTCTGGGATCCTGTGATCCTGAGATCCTGGGTGTGTCAGAGCGCTGTAAGACACTCTGTAAACTATATATCATGAATCTAAACTTTTGACAAGAAACCTAAATCCTACATCTGCCATGGGCCGGCCAGTCTGGGCCTCCCTCAACCCTTGGGGGGAAACAGGGTCCTAGTCAGGTAGACAAGGCGTTGGCGAAGAAGTGACAAACAGACGCAGCACAAGGGAGTGCTGTAACTGAATGCAATTTGTACAAAGTAGAAATCAGGCTTAGATAGTATACAGAGATCAGGGCAAGCTACAGAAGTCACGTAGGCAGGAGATGGTGACATCAAGGTCAGTACAATCAATCAATCAGCCAGGTGCAAGGCAGAGGAGCAGTGGCGTCTCTCTTCCTGGGCTGTACTGGCAGCCCCACGATAAATTCTCAGGGTCTGTCTTGAGGCAAGCATCTGAGGGTTGTATTCTAGCATTCCTTGGCTGTAACGTAAATAATCAATGAGGGAAGCCCTATAACTTCTCTCTAGTTAGTAGAACAATTATGCCTTGTGTGAGACTGCTCTGGCAATTAGTGCCTATCTGCTATCTCTAACTTGGGAGACACTCCATCTGATAAGACAGCTCCCTTGTAGAAATTCCAAGCTAACTACAACTAGGAAATCAATTAGGATTATTGAAACACTGTGGAGGCCAGGAAATAATGTTCAATCTCAGTGTTAACTATAACAAAATATTTCTGAGGGCACCTTTATGCCTGAATACAGAAAGCACACAGATCTCTCCACAGACTTAGCAGAGATCAATCTGGAACACGTCCAAGTTAGGAGAGGCCCACAACTGACTGAAATCCCCAGGAGACAAACTCCCTTTGGAGTTATAATGCCTCTTGTCCATGATCAGGTTTTAACCCTGATACTGTAGACCTACTGGGATAGACGAGTGAGTGCAGCATACAGCCATGAAATCTAGGTTTAAACAGTTCCTGTGGCGCTGACTGCATGTGTCAGTCCTTCTATACCTTTAAGTGAGGATTGTGTCCGTTCTTTTTATTATAATGGAAGCTATAGAGTTAAGTATAAAACTTTTCCTTTTATGTTTTGTACAAAGAAACAGGGTAGTGACATAAAAATTACCGAATTGATGGGCTAATTTATTAAATAAACATTGTTTTATGGTGCTGGTATTTCTAAGTATAAGACAACAGGGTATTTCACTATTTGACTATTTGTAATCAGGTGTTGATCAGGATAATTCAAACTCAGCCAGCTGTGCCTGCTTTGAGGATGCAGTAGTCACTATAGCAAGACTCTAAGCTAAATCTTCCAAAAAATAGTTCTTATAGAAGAAATGATATGTGTGTATATATAATATATGTATAGATTATGTGTGTGTATATATGTGGGTAGGTATCCATGCACATATATGGGGATATATAATGTTTGCTGGCACATAGGATGAATCAAAGGAGATTTTAGAACTTACCAGTGGGATAAATGTTGAGAATCTCTAAGTGCAAATCTTGGTCATACTTTGAATATTTAAGTACAAATTTAATTTGTTGGATTAGATTTTTATGCAAAAGGCCACATTAAAGCCTTGTTTAAAGCTAGGTCCGATAAGAATACCATTTCTTTAAAGCTGGCTCTGTAAGAATACCATTTAAGCCGGGCAGTGGTGGCAGACTCCTTAAATCCCAGCACTTGGGAGGCAGAGGCGGGCAGATTTCTGAGTTTGAGGACATCCAGGGCTACACAGAGAATCCCTGTCTGGAAAAGCCAAGAAAAAAAAAGAATATCATTTAAAATGCTCCAACGTTTGTTTTCACCATCATTGTCCCTTGTGACACAACTCAATAAGTTGCTTTTCTAAGATTTGTGACACTTATATTCAGTAGAAACTGTGGCAAATGACATTAGTGCAAATATCAAGAACAATTTCTGAGTTGATTTAATTGAATTTCTACTTGAATTGAACTATGCAATCACACTTATTGTTTTATAAATACTTGATGCACTGGCCTAGGTTTTTTTTGGATTGTTTTCCTGTGTTGTAAGTTTTAATTTGAAAGATTTTTCTAACCTAATTTTTAGTGTTCTTAACTGTTAGTGTCATCTATCACTTACTGGTAGCATTGGAAAAGGGTATTTTGGTTTTTGTTTTTAAAGTAAATCTGCTGGCACAGAAATAGCTTCTCACTTGGTTTCTGTAACCTGTTTGCAGTTAAAAATGGACTCACGGGGTGAAGAACTGTAAAAGTGTTTACCTCTGCTTTGGTAGACTTTTTTCTTCTTTATAAAGAAGTTTTATAGAAAAAGTAAACATAAAAATGTCTTTGTGGATTTTGTTAGTGTTGTAAATTCAGCAATCTACTGGTTGCTTAATTGTGATACTGTGAAGTAAAATGAACTGTTCTTTTCAGTACATAGCAACGCTGCTGATTCCTGAAATGTGACAGACATGCTGTTAGGAGCCAATGATAGGGCTCTAAAATGCTGTTGTCTCCCTGATAGGAAAGCAGGATGGGATGAGTTGAGACCAGATGAGGTGAGATGAGGTGATTCTTATTTGTGTAACTAAATAAACAGACATTTGAGCATTATGCAAGATTATGAAATGTTACATTCTACTAAACAAAATAAAATTCTACTTTACAATTGCAAATACGTGTATTTATTTTCATTATTATTGCTAAGATTGTATATCCCCAATGGAATAAAAACAGATGTTGCCATCAGTGAACAGTCTGCTGGTTTTATAAAACAAAAGTCATAAAGAATAATTATTTCCGAACTAGATAGGAAAAGAGGGGACCTCTTGATTTAGAAGCCCTCCCTCCTAAATCAAGCAAACAGGAAGATACTAGATGTAAACTCAATTATATCCGTAATTGCAGGAATTTTAATGAGTTGAAGGTATTTACGCAGTGGTGCCTCATAAGTACAGTAGGTAACTGTACTAGACACGTTTCTGTTGCTGTGTATAATGAAGCACCACAGTCCAGGTAAGTTACAGAAGGAAGGCAGACACTTCCTCCAGCAAGGCCTCACCTCCTCTGCCCCAACTATCAACTTTGGCATTTAAATGCCAAAATTACGGGGCCCTCTCATTTAAACCACCTCAGTAGTGTATATCTTACAAAGACTATTTAAAATGGAGAAATTGTTCAGCAAACTTAGCACCTCCCACGCTTTTTAGAAATGTGCACACTTTTCTCCAGACTGACCTTACTAACATCGGTAGCATGTCAGAGTTCTTTTCTGCAAATCCTCACCAACACTTGCTATTTTGTTTTCTGCTTAACAAGGGCCGTCCAGTGAAGGAGACACTATCTCCTTTGTTTTGATCTCTACCTCTCTGAAGGTGAGCCCTTGTGGTCCATATTCCTAAGCAATGAAATCAGCAAAGAGCTAACTACACCCACAGTTACCACAGCACTGATTTCCTAACAGCCAAGATGAAATCAATCTGTGTGCTTTGTTCCTGAGCTGATTAACAGCCTACAATTAAGTAATGGGGGGGGGGAAATCTTTTTTCTTACAAGCTTGTTTAAACTTTATAAACCGCCTTTGCTGCAGAAGCAAATTCAGGCTATCAGCATTTGTGATAGCCTGTGAATTATAAGGGACTGATCATTGAGCTGATGTCTGACCCAGCCACAGTGAGTTCTAAGGATTGTTTTTGATGACTTGTCCTTTTAGGAGGTTATTTTGATTTTCTTGCTCAACTTAGCTGAAGACAGAAGGAAGCTGCCGCCTGTGTGAGACACACTGCCCTCTTGTGGCTTCTCTTGGCTCCTTACTCAGATTTCAAGGGCTCTCTGTCTTGCTGGCTGTCTTACTTGCCCTCGGAAGGGAATGAAGCACACAGTATTTACTTCTTGTTCACATTTTTCTCTAGTGTTTTATGCTAGAGTGCAAATTGGGTCCTTGCTCCTCCATTTTGGCAGGAAGCAGAAAGTGCAGCAGTCTACCATGTTCTCTCAACCATCTGGAAGGTAGGCTGTTCTTGCCACTTAGAATACTTTTTTCCTTGCATCTTGTTTTTCTTTTACCTCATTTATTCTAAGATAATTTGATTACATTGATTTGTATGTCTTCATTTATTTAGTTTTTTAAAGATTTATTTATTTTATGTATATGAGTACATTGTAGCTGTGCAGATGTTTGTGAGCCACCATGTGGTTGCTGGAAATGGAACTTAGGACCTTCAGAAGAGCAGTCAGTGCTCTTAACTGCTGAGCCATCTCTCCAGCCCCCTCCCCCCTCGTGTTTATCTTATAGAAGAGAATATATTTCCCATAAAAGGTTTCTAGAACCCAAAGGATAACCACTTTGGCAAGCATATATTGGGGATAGGCTAGAAACAAGGTGGCATATTTCTTTGTTTGTTTTTGAATATTCAGCCTAGTGAGTATTGATCTGAAGTTTCCCCATCTGGGGAACATTAATGACAGGTGGTCCCCACCTAAGGTTAGGGGACTCAGACATTTGAAAACCTGAAGAATAAAGCAAGAATTGAGGATATCAGGTCATTTTCACTGGGCTAGGTGGGAATAAGGGGGTTCAGAGGGGAGTGAAAGCTGATACCCAGAGGGTGAAGGGTGAATGTGATCACATTGTGTCCATATAGGAAAGCTAACAACAGCAAACCAATGCAAGCAGCAAAGCCTGCTGAATATCTGCCAGAAAGAAGAAAGAATCACAGGGTTAGGTAGAGTGACCATTGCTCAGCTGCCACAGCTCTAACCAGTCGGGTCACGGGTGACAAAGTGTGTCTAGATACA